>CM041782.1:105022322-105067929 GCA_023374045.1 Limonium bicolor | reverse complement strand
CTTTTTGAGCTTTGTGTCAGTTAAATTATCCCCTAAGAGACTGCAATGAGCCAAGACCAGTGCATTAGTTGGTCAAGAAGCCATCATCAGTCAACTAAAAAACCAAAATGTATGAGGTCATTGTCTTCTAACCAAATTGGTGTAGACCATTAGCAAGCAAATGCAAAGGATCACAAATCAAACTAACTGTAACAGCGGAACCATGCTCTTAGAAGGATATGGAGATCTGTCTGAAATTCAATGAATGGTTTCATATGGGAAGGGGGATGAGAAGTCAAACTCATAATTCACCAGTCAGATGCAAAAGAGAGAACACCATTCTAGTTCTACCAATGTATGTAAAGTGTAAACTGAATAAGAGCTGGATAATCTTTTTTTTTTTTCAAATGGCACTGGTCCTTGAAAAATGGTAATCATCACAACACTTGAATTTAAAGGGTGTTATTTTATCAAGAACGGTGAGACTATATAGATCAGCACTCAGCTCAGAGAACCATTTTCAGCTGACACTTTTGTTCTTGGGAAACTAACAAAGACGAACAAGAAACAAGTAGAACACCAGATTCAGCGACTGAACTCCCACTCATTTTCAAAGCTGCTGATTTAAAGGGTCTAGATGGGGCACCATCCGAATATTATTTCGCAATAAGACATGGATGGGCAGAATTGAAAGAAACAATTTGCAAATTCAAGAGAAACCCCAGAAAACCGTCCAAAGGTGGTGTATAGGCTCCGTTCGGCTCCCGCATAAGTCACGCATATTTCACGCCTTTGCTTCATTGGCATGTTTGTCAAAAAAGACAGTCTTCTCCCCTTGACTGTTCGGTGAGCGCTGTTTGAGCTAGGGCATTTTTATGCGCCCTTCTGCGCTGTGAAATCATTCCCGCCGTTCTCCCGTCTTCTTCCTTCGTTCTTCTTCTCCTGTGTTCTTCTCCGTTCTGCATTCTCGACTGAGCTTCGATTGCTATGTTGCTCTTTTGAGTGGCCTCTATTTGTTGAGGTAACCCGCACCTGCTCGGGTTGTTTTCCCTTCTCTCTGTTGTTCTTCGCCTCCCCCCGTTTCTGTGAGCTTCGTTCGAAGAATCGAAGCCAGGTAAGTGAGGTAAGTTATTTCTCTCTTAATCTCCCTTCTGCTCTTCCCTGAGCTCCTTCTCCCCCGATCTCTGCTCGACCACTGGTGGATTTCTGTTGCTCCTTCTCCAACGCTTCCTCTTCTTCATCTAGCTCACCTCGTGGTTGATGCGCCGTCCCTGTTGCCCATTCTCTCGATTCGGTCGAATATTGACCTACACTAAGGTACCTGCTCCCTCTGGATTACCGATTTTTGTTGGTGGTTGTAGCTTTGTGGCTTTCTGTCGATGTTTGAAACGCAACTGGGTTTGGGTTTTGCATGCGTCTTGGTCGGAACTTTTGCTTCACCTGATTGTGAGTTTGGATATGCACGAACTGCATATTTTTTTCGTTGTCGGATGTCTGTGTAGTTATCAACGTAACTCATCTGCTTGATCTGGAGCTGATTTGCGTAATTGATGCGATTTCCCTGATGGAACTTGGCTTTTGTTAGTCGAGGCTTGAGTTCCTTGTGCTGTTACTGGAATTGATTGGCTTCTGTTAGAAGGGACTTGAGTACCTTCTTGCTTGTGATGATCCTTGCTATTATTGCCTACCCTTACTGGAATTGATTTGGCTGAGTACCTTCGGTACAACTTTTGATGTTAGTAGAAACGCATACCCTTACTGGAACTGATTTGGCTATTGTTAGCGGAGAGTTGGATTAATTTCTGTGTATCTTGTGATGCTGTTACTACAATGGCGTACCCTTACTGAATGAAGCAGTTCCATCCGATTTGAATTTTAAGTAGCTACTGCTGCTATTACTTGTGTGGGTTCATTGTGCTTGTTCGAACATGCTCTAATTAGTCGGTGCAATATTCAGGAACTGAATATCGTGTTGAGATTTAAAATTGCCCATATAAATGTGGACAAGTGTATGGACCATCACTTGCGTTAGTTAGGTGCAGATTAATCTATAACGGCCGCCCCATCATAGGATTTACCTAAATGATCTTGGCCCGGTTATACGAAAATGATGATAAGAACAAACAACACATAAAGGTAGACCTATTGTGGTAGTTGTGGTAGTTATAGGTTAAGCTGTATCTTGACTTCGCAAGTGGTTGTGTGTCCGCACTTGTCTGCCCAGCGATGATGAGGGCAAAACACTCTGAGCTGGATAGTCCCGAGTAACAAAAAACAAAAGCAATGATGAGGACAAATTTACTCTGAGCTTTACATTTAAAAAAAACATTGGCGCGAAGTTCACGACTGGAGACGAGACGATGGAAATGAACGACATCAACAACACTCTATGGATCTGAAGAGAAGGCGAAGCAAGGACGGATCGGTGGCGGCCTACTAGCTATTAGCATTGTACTAGCTATTAGCATTGCGCTAGTGCAATGATGTAACTTATTATTGTACAAAATCAAATTTAACACATGTAAAGTCGTTGTTAGACCGTTGTATTATTTACAAGTTAGTTTTGAAATAATAATATGTCAACATACATTTTATGCACATATTATTATAATAATCGTTCAAGATTAATTGCCCAATCGACTTTGGTAATTGATACTTAATTAAATAATATATTAACTTAGAATTCATGCATATAAATATTAAAATTGTCCAATAACAATTGACCACACATTGGTAGTTGATACTAAATTGAATTCCAATTTTTTCTACTTATAGATGGCCGATGAACAACGCAAAAAAACATCTAAGGGAAAGAAGGGAAAGTCATAGATGGTGGTGAAAGTAGCCGTACCAATGTCACGTGGGACGATCAACAAACAAGTTGTCTGATTGCACTAATGGGTCGACACTATGCACACCTCTTGGACGAAATGGAGAGGTAATAAGCAGAACCGTTAAATGGCCAGATGTTTTGAAGGAATTCAATGCCATCTGCAAGAAGGACTACACTTACGCCAATTTCAAGTCCAAAAGGGAAGGAATTAAACATCAGTGGGCGGATTGGAAAAGGCTGAAGGGTTCAGGCACTACGGGCATTGGGTGGTCTGCTAGCAAGCGTACGATTGATGCTACTGATGAGTGGTGGGACGCTAAAATAGCGGTACACACAATTAATTGGTTAACATTCTAAATTGTTTTTTTTCATTTGAACATGACTAACTGTTTTTGTATTCCATAGGAGGATAGCTCGTTCTTGCGCTTCAGGACTAGGGGCTTCAGTCCTGAAGAAGAGGACCACCTCCAGCTAGTATTCGGTGATTGTGACGCGAAGGGGAAGAACAAGTTCAGCATGGCCACTCCTATCCCGACGTCAGACGTCGGTGATACTGAGGGAGAGCTCGATGGTTATCGGCTTCGTTCCAGAGCGACTACACCGACGGGAGCGAGTCCTTCATCAACAACATGGGGGCGATAAACTTGGATGATGAGTTATCCCCATGTCAGCTTACGATGCCACAGAGACTCCGACACCTACTTCTACCCCTACCGGGCCAGCTGCGTCGTCTCTTTTAGGAAAAAGGTCTTCTGAGTCTGATGATTCTTCCGGATGTAAGAAGCAGAAGAGGGTTAGGAAGAAGGACCGACATGCGATGCAGTTGGACATGATTGCAGAGCGTGGTTCTGGAGTGCAAGATGCGCTTCATAAATCAAATCAGTTGTTGGAGGCGTTTACACAGAAAGCTATCAGTATTCAATGATCAGTGGACCGAAAATGAAGCCGCTCAAGTTCTGCACAGTATACCAGAGGTGAGGGATGATGAGGAGTTGCTAGCAGATGCCGCAGTGGCCCTGGAGGTTCCGAGCCGTAGGAAAATGTTCAAGGGCATGATGGAACAGGGAGGAGGCACGATGTGAGGGATCAATGCATGATGCACGTGTCCTTCACGAGGCACGATCTACCTCAGCATGTGCTTCCCTGAACCACCCCCAGGTATGATAATCGTGACTTACCAAACTATGAATAGAATATGTTAGTGTTACTATTGGGTAACCAAAAAATGTGCTTTGCAGGAAAATACTACTTAGGTGATAAGGGATACGCAAATCGTAATGGTGTAATGGCCCCATACTTCAATAACGCTGCTCACCCCACCCAATTTAGAGGAGCTCCACCAACGACTGTAAAGGAGCACTTTAATAGATCGCATTCATCACTAAGAAGTGTCATTGAGAGGTTATGGAGTGCTGAAGAAAAAATGGAAGATACTGGGCAACGTTCCACCGTACGATGTCAATGACCAGAGTCGGATTATTAGTGCGTGTTTCGCATTGCATAACTATGTGATGTTGAACAAACCTGCCTCGGACACTCAGCCAGTGTTGACGGGGGAGGAGGAGAAGGAGGGGGAGAAGGATCCGGTGCTGATGATGATGATGATGATGAAGACGAAGAACACTTGCCCGATGATGACCCGGATGAGCTTGCCGATCCTTTGAGCATGACTAATATGCGTAACCAGATAGCTGATGCTGTATATGCTAATAGGCGTTGAATTCTCAAAAAACAATATTTTATGTCGTATGAACTTTTATTGTATTAAATTAATCGACGTTTGGGTAAGGAGAACACTACGACGGTAACGACTGTTGTTTAAGTTTGAGTTTGTTTGTTTTTGAATTTCACTTAAAATATTTGCTTAGACTCAATTGTTGTATTACTAGAATGAATTGATTTTTCATTGATCAGTCGGATTATTAACAAAGAATAATAATATTTAATGGCTATAATTGAATATCTGTATATATTTTAACTTATTTAACGACAGACTGTTTTAAATGTAAAGAAAATATGTTTAGCTGAATAGCATGTAGTTGTTTATATTCTTTACAAACATATGTTGAAATTTTATTCATAGATTAATTAATACGTATACATATTATAAATTAATTGTCAATAAAAAATTAACAAAGAATAATAATATTTAATGGCTATAATTGAATATCTGTATATATTTTAACTATTTAACCACAGACTGTTTTTAAATGTAACAGAAAATATGTTTATCTGAATAGCATGTAATTGTTTATTCTTTACAATATATGTTAAATTTATTCATAGGTTAAATTAATACGTATACATATTATAAATTAATTGTCAATAAAAATTAACAAAGAATAATATTTAATGGCTATAATTGAATATCTGTATATATTTTAACTTATTTAACGACAGACTGTTTTTAAATGTAATATAAAATATTTTTTAAAATTTTATTCATAGATTAAATTAATACGTACACGTATTATAAATAATTGTCATATAAAATTAAAAAATATAATATAATTTAACGGCTATAATTTGATTTCAACATATATTTTAACTTCACTTACAATTTTTTTTTAACACTCTTTTAAAATTTTATTTGTAACACTAAAAACAGTAAACGCACTGCACATAACTAACATAACTACTTTATTCAAAACAGCCAGACGAAACCCCGCCGTCTGCCTAACACTTTTTCAAAACAACCATAAAACAACAACAACATAAAACAACCACAAAACTACCACAAAACAACCAACCAAAACAAAGACCAAAACTACCACATTTCTACCATCATTTTGGCAACCGAACGCAGCCATAATCCCTGATAAAAAAAGGTGGTGTATAATCATGAATCATCGAAGATAAGTGTATAATCAGTCACCGATCATCATTTGCTTCCAAACACACCCATATATCATAATTGATAAATTACCCATCATCATATACAACAAAATAACGGCTGGGAACAATTAGATTGTAACCAAAATTAGTGCGAAAGAAAAATCAAGGAAAAATCAGTTTATAAAATAAGCACAGGGAGAAAGCCGAGGTACGAGTAAGAAGCAAAACCTGGAGTCTACTCTTGCAGTGGGTGCATTTGAAGCAAGCCTTGTGATAAGCAATTCCATCAGCAGATAGCTGATCCATCACATACACAGTCTTTTCACATGCCTTGCATTTTTGAAGAGTTCCAGTAAACGACATCGTTCTTCGAACTTTCAATTCCCTTCTTTTCACCAAAATCAGATCTGGACAAATAATCAACAGAACCCGTAGCAGCCGCCCCGCCCTTTTTGTCCCTCTATTTCCAAACACTTCTTCTCCAACTCCAGGATAAAATCAAGTAGAGATCTGAAGGTTGAACACCAATTTGAAAGTTAATATGACAAACCCAAATGGACTTGAACCCACAAGTGGTCAGAAAGGGAAATAAAACACGGAAAAGGTGAGAGAAAAAGGATGTAACTGTAGAATAATGCGGACCTTCACTTCAGCAGCCGTCGATCTGATGGTCAACCCAGATGGACGGAGAGATGAAGGATGGGAAAGGATGATATGGTCAGAGAACCAGGAGGAGAAGGGTGAGTTGGAGGGGCGGGCGAGGGACGGGAGGGGAAAGGAGTGGAGAGACCAGAGGGTTATGAGCGATCAGATTGCAATAAAAAGCAGAAGAAGGCGGGATTGACGAATATGACGATGGTGATGGAAAGAGGAGAGGGAGAAAAGAAACAGAGAATGGAAAAGAGGTGAGTGAGTAAAGTGACAGGGAAAGGGAAAGAGAAAGGGGGAAGAAGATTGAGAGTAAAATATCTATTGGGTTGGCAGGCTTGGCTCCGACCCTCCTGTCTTTGTTTCTTCCATCTCTCTGTCTATTCGTCTGAGCACTCTGAGTGCGCGGCATGTCACCAGGCCTGGCAATTGAATATGCTGAACACTTTTATTTAATGCATAAAAAATTAGGGAAAATATAACAAAAAATCTCTTGTTTAGAAGGAAAATTAAAATTAAAAAGTTCTATGTAAGGTTTGCTTTTCTGGGCGATAATGGAGATGACGATTGAATAATTCGCTCTGTCACCCTGAAGAATAATGACAGGACTAATTAAATTGCAGTTGTTTCTGGATTTGTTAATGGAGTTAGCTGTCGGGTTTAGAGAGTTGTTTTACATGCTGCCTCCTGCCTGTGCTGTGAATTTAGAATGCATGTTGTTGTGTTTGTGCTTGGTCAAAGTCATCAATGGCATATGTTTTTGTAAACCATGAA
Organism: Limonium bicolor; assembly: GCA_023374045.1. Lineage (NCBI taxonomy): Eukaryota > Viridiplantae > Streptophyta > Magnoliopsida > Caryophyllales > Plumbaginaceae > Limonium > Limonium bicolor. The sequence continues at coordinate 105,060,860 of CM041782.1, read as the reverse complement.
CTTTAGCTGAAGATGTGTTGACCACGTTTTGATATGCGGCTATTGGTATACCTCTCTTTTCATTAATTCTTTAACACGTTGCTGTGTAACATTTTAAAATGTCCGTCTTTCAAATTTGTTTTCTTCCTTTCAAACAGTTTTCTGTCTTATTTTCTGTATTGTTAAATAAGCTTGTCAATGGATTGTTTTATTTATAAATGTATTAGTAGTAATATGCTAACAATTGAATTTCGATTATATCCAGTAACCGATAACATGCGCGCGGCACAATGATGCTAAAAATGATTGGGACTATAGGGATGATTTATTAATATATTGTCCCCATGCTACACCATCACCATGTATTACAGTATTAGACTATTAGTAGTTAGGTCTCCATTGGAATTTCTCAAATGGTTAGTAGTTAATCTCATATTCGAGTTTAGGAGTGTAGTAGTGTAATACTTCATCTAGTATTATCTAGAAATGTTTCTTCTAGTCTAAAATATATAAATATTAGTAACAACTAGTATTAATAGAAATTGAATAGTATCAAATTACTTCCTTTAGTATTTGTCTATATGTAAGTTGGTAATCAATTCAATTTGTACACCAAATTATCAAAGATGTCACCTCCTAGAAGTTGAAAAGTTGTAGGAAATAAAAATGATCTCAATTAGTTATCTATATAAATTGGAATTCAGTTTAATTGGCATACCAAAGTAGATGAAGAGGCATTATGTGCCATCATTTATGATTATGAAACAAACATTAAAATTAATTAATGATATATATTATCTTTTAGTCAAATTTACATATCAAATAAGTTACAAGTCACATATTACGGTACTCGAATTACTTAATTTCAATAATAAAATAATATCTTGATTACCAAAAACTGGTATAACTTTTGGAATACTAGGAGTAGAAAGGCCAGAACTGTATGATGCATGATCTAATTGCACTCCCTTGATCATGAGGTTCGTGTTTTACATTCATCCTCGACTTTTAGTGTCGTTTTCTATATGTAACTTTTTCTAGTTTTATTCATTAAGTGGACATATGTTAACCTCACATTCAGTCTTGCAAAATCATAACAAAACCTTCCATTTTCCCAGTTTGTATACTCAAAACCAGTTTAATATTCCCCTTAATCATCCCCGGTTTCACCCTTGATCACTCCTCTCTCATTACCCTCTACTTACACCCTAATACTCGCCTATCATCATTCTCTCTCTTAGTGCATTCCATTTTTGTTGCTCAAAGTGGATGTGAGCTAAGCTGCAAGTGAAATTGTATGATGGTTGTTCTCACATTAGAAACCCGACCCCTCTTTTGTTGTGCTTGACAGAGGTAAGTAATAACCCTAACTAGACCTTAACCCTTTAATTTAAACATGTTTTGTCTCCCGATATTGTTGGAATACTCGTTGTTGGTCTTTTTCGTTTCTATGGTTGGACTATCGGGAATGTGTTGTTCTTGTAGTTATCACATGAGGTAGATATGAGCCCCAAATATTTGATACTAACCTTAAACTTTGTTTTTTCATCCAATTAAGTTGCATGTCCAATTTTGACCATCATTTGATTATTGCTTCTTTCTAGCTTGTAGTACAAAACAATGGTCCCCGTATTTAGCTTAATTTATTACAAGGATTACAATTCATGAACCGATGAAAAGTACTGCATGATTAAGTTACCATTTTTTTAAGATCGAGCTCAGAGAAAAAGTATGCCTGTTACTGACTTACACACCTCACGCGCGTCTCCCCCCATCCCTTCTCCTGGCGATTCCCTGCATTCTTCTCCGTTGCTCTCTATTTCTTCTGGCCTGAATCTTGTCACCACTGCCTGTGAGCCACCGTCGGGCCCCGCCACGCCGCCAGGCCCTGCCGCGCCTCCAGGCCACCGCCTGGTGGCTGGGACCCCGACTGTGGTGCTTCCCCTCTCCCATTCTCCCAGCTCTTCCTTCAGATGGGTCGTAAGCGTACGTCCCACACTGCTACACCGCCTGCTCCTCCCCTTCCTTTCCGGCGTCGTCGATGTCGTCCTCGTTGTTCCTCTCATTAACGTGGCCCTGGAGTTGGCCTCAAGTAGGAGAGGAAAAGCCCTGTTGTCTTCTTTGAATCTGGGCAGCGCTTCTTCATCCGTGGATCTAGATTTTGCTGACGGTGGTTTGTCGGAGCTGGAGTTGGCTGCTGACGGTGGTTCTTCGGTGCTGGAGTCGGTTGCGTCTGGTGCAACACCTCTTGGAGCTCCGTCATCCTATTCTCCCTTTCTGAGCTCGGGTCTGTGCTCCTGCGGTGTGGCTCCTCTTGGCGGTGCTTCTTTGGTGTTGCCACCTTCTACCACTACTGCGGTTCTTGTTGCTAAGGAGGCAGTGGTATTGGAGACTTGCTCTGGTGATGGACCTCCGAATCATAATGGAGGTCGGACTCAACTGGCCGTGAATGAGAACATCTATTTGAATGTTGTTTCTTAAGGTCAACCGTCTGACGTTGATCACTCTGCTTGTTTGAATGATACTCCCTCTGGGGGTCACGCCAGGAATAGTCAGTCTGCTTGTTTGAATGATACTCCCTCTGGGGTTATACAAAACAATATGGTCCAATAGATACCTACATTATTAGTGTAATGTGAGTAAAGTTGTCAAAATTGATGCTCGATCTTCTAGCATGGTCTTCCTTGCCAAAGGTACCGTTCAACCGTGTGTTCCCGCAACAGATGGTAAGACGATACGCTGGGTGGAGCAGCCCAAAGGGCTCGTAGTTGATCTCTCACGTCCCCCAATTGACTTGGTCCTACAAAATTATCTTGAAAGGTCTAATCTCCCACTGATAGGCAAGTCGAGATTGATTTTTTGGCCCTTCCCAAGGGTCCGACCCCTACCGTGCCTCCATTTGTAAAGTGGCGTAACTAGGACTCGTGTGCCCATTGCCAAAAGAACTCCGAGGAATCTTGTTGCAGGTAAGGCCCCGAACCCTTTAGGTCCAAAGACCAACCCTTCGTTTTTAGATATTTTTCTAGCTAAATAGAGGTCTATTTCTGGAATGTCTCTTCTTAGTGATCATTGTGATAACATTGATATTGATAGCCCCTATGTTTCTATAGAGGAGGGTGACATAACTCCGGAAATTGATTACTGGAGAAACGCATTAGTGGGTCATATTTAGGATATGAAGTTAGGATAACATTGTTAAGGAATTCATGAAAAGAGTCTGGAGCTTCGTAACCACTCCCGAAATTCTTTTCCATGAGGATGGTTGGTTCTTATTCCGATTCGACAAAAAGGAGGTCCTTCAGCAGGTTCTCAACAAGGAGCCTTGGTTGCTAAACTCCTCCCACCTGGTTATAAAAAATGGTCCCCCAACTTCTCCTTCAATCCTAAGGACCTTTACCAAATCCCGGTTTGGATCCAACTACGTAAGTTCCCCATCAGTCTTTAGTCCCAATCTGGTTTTAGAAAGATTTGCTCAGAATTTGGCACTCCCCTGCATACCGACCAATCTACTGCTTCCAAATCTAGATCTCCTTTGCTAGAGCCTTAGTTGAAGTGGACTTCAACCTTGATGTTACTAGAGAAATTGAGATCCGTACTCCTGGTGGCACCTCTTTTCCAGCAGGTCATCTATGAATGAGAACCAGTTTCTTGCTCTTCTTGCAACCTGCTTGAGCACTCTTCTACGTGTTGTCCAAGAGCCGCCCCTCCTTGCCCTAGTCATTATATAAAGGCTAAGCCCCCTCCTCTTCTTCTACACCGCCAATCCTTACCTGCTAGCTTACAATAAGACTTAGTCCTCGGTTGTGCCTGAGCCTCCTACCTGTTCTCCCATTTCCCTGACTCACCCTCGTCCTACTATTACTAAATCCTTATCCTCTCCTGACTTGCTTATGTCTCCTTCCCTTCAGCTGGTGCTTGCGCTCACCAGTCCGGACTCTTAACATTTGGTCCCCCCTTAGGAAGAGCCCTAAGAAAATGGATTTGAATCCTTCATCATAGGATCTCTTCCTTCAACTAGCTAACTCATTTTCAGTATTTGATCAGGGCACGGTTCTACCTGCCCCTCCCCCTTCCCTCCACCCCCTCATTATGAATATCACAGTTTAGAATGTAAGGGGTTGCAATAATCACCTCAAGATCCAAGAAATTTAGAAATTTGTGTTGAGCAATAAGCTCTACGCTTTTGGTCTCCTCGAAAAGCATATCTCTTTTAGCAACCACCAGTTTATTCTGAGCCAGTTCATCCCCTCTTGGAGATTCATCCATAATTATGTTGTGCATCCCACTGGGCGCATCTGGGTCATTTTTTAACCTCTCTATTATCTCTCTCACCCCTATCTATCTCTCTGACCAAATGATAACCTGTAAGGCTTCTCTTCTAGGCACTTCTACCTTCGCCATTTCAACAGTCTACGGGATGAATAACCCAATGCTTAGATCTCACCTTTGGGGGATATCATCAACCTTAGTCACAACTCTTTGGGTCCCTAGGTAGCTGCTAGGGACTTCAATAACATTCTTTATGCTAAAGCTAGGCTTAGCTCTCGCACTCCCTCCCCTAGAGACTATCGTGATTTCATGGATTATGTCACCATGACGGATCTACAAGACCGCTACTATAGGTTATTTTTTATACCTGGTGGAATAACCAATACGATCACAGTCGTGTCCACGATAAAATTGATCGGGTGCTTGTCAATGAGGAGTGGATCTGTCCTTCACAACTAGCTTCGCATCCTTTCTCTCTCCTCTTGTGTCGGATCACAACCCTATGACTATTACTCTGCCCCTCTCTACTCCCCGCAAAAGGAGCTTTAAATTTCTGAATTTTTGGACCAATGACCCCTTCTTTCTCCACCTTGTTTGTGAAGCCTGGAATATTCCTTCGCAGGGGAGTCGTCTTTTCACCATTGTTTATATACTTTGGCTTCTTAAATCTGGTCTCTCTTCATTGTGCAAGACTGAATTCGGCTCACTTGGGGTTAAGGGCCAAACTATAAGAGAAGAGCTTAGTGATTGTAGGATTGATGGGGCCGGTGTAGTCTATCTAGGTTGTTAGACTCGGACAGACTACCTTGATAAAAATGTAACAGACATATTCAAGAAACGGAAGCAGTCAATTGATGGGCTAACGTAGTATTCTGGGTTGTTAGACCTAGACTGACCAGCTCGAGAAGCGGAAGCAGTCAATTAATGGGTTGTCTTCAAAGTGTTCCAAGATGTAAGTCATTGAAACACTTTGACTCTTTCAGTGAATGGACGAGTCGATCAACAAAATACCAATACAAGAATGAGAATGTAACGACCCCAAAGCCGACCTTGGAGTTAGGGACATTACATGCCGCGTATTACTACCTAATAACGCAAAGCTACAGACTAATACTAACGAAAGGCCCAAAAGAATGCTTGCATAAATATATATAATTAAAGTGTGTCAAAAGTATTCCGAATAACAATACAAAAATCCCAAACACATGTCAGAAGTCAGAAGCGTAAGGTCAAATGCTAACAAAGGCCCGTAGGCTACAAGTGTCTAAAACGTAAATGTGACAAACAACATATATGAGCTAACTAGCTAGGCTCCAGAAAGTCAAAGAAAGTGATCCTCGCTGATCAATCTGCAATGTTAGTGAAAGTAGGGGAGTGAGCAAACAACCATGCTCAGTAGATGACTAACTTCATCAACCAGTATGCTCAAAACATTTGCAGATAAGATTATAAATCTAGAAGTTAAACAGAAGGGAAAGGTACCTTCCATAGCAAATACCAGCAGTAGAAGTCCAACTTATCAGGACTAAAACAGAATTCGGAGCAAGCAGATTCACAAGCAGAGCGGACACTTGAGATCAAAGCATACAGACAAAACGGATAAAATTCATGAACAGGATGAGGAAACCTCACTCGTGAACAGAACGGGGGAGACACCCATGACAAATAACAGAAAGACATCCTACGCAGCACGCTACGGGATAGCTAGACCCAGCCATCCACGGCTCAGACACAGAGATAACTAGGTCCCAAAACAGAAGCTTAAATAATGACAAGCATAAGTGCGTCAAAGGCACCACAAAGAGGTTAGAAAGCTTAACCAACATTAGGGGAATACAACCCCGCAAACGGAAATCAAAACGGAGCTCAAACGAGCAATCTTTGGCAAAACATATGGTATACCCGAACTTGAGTCCGAACATCAATGTTCGGACACAAGTTGAGACTCAAAACAGAAGAAGAAGATCAAACGTCCGAACAAGTGTCCAAACATCAATGTTCGGACACAAGTCAAGAGTCAAAAACAGAGGTGTCTAGACATTAGAAGTTCAAACAAATCCCGAGAAAAATATATGTGATGGCGTCTGAATATGTGTCCAAACATCAATGTTTGGACACTAGTCGGACCTAAATCAGGATAAGAGTTTAAGAAATGTCCGAACATGTGTACGAACATTGATGTTCGGACACAAGTCAAACTGAAATCAGAAGAAGTGCATAGGAAGTGTCCGAACTTATGTCCGGACATACAAGTTTGGACACATGCCGAGACTTGTAAGCCAGATTCGTCCTCGCAGTTCGGACGGAAGTTCAGATACGGTTAAAATCGTAGAAAACGAAAGGCAAAACAGGGTATGTCCGAACATGAATGTTCAGAATCGCAAACTCACGAACAGAGACATCAAAATACACCAAACCACAATGTAAATTCAAAGTTTCTTTAAACACAACTATGGGGTTTTAGGAAGACGAAAACAAGACAAAACCAGTAGGAATCAGTCACAAACGCAGAGTAAATTGGCAGTCTAAGATCTCAGATTGTAAACTCCCCATAGCCGAACATACTAATTAAATCCATTAGCCACCTACCTCGATAATTAGCAGGATCGACTTGAAATCCAAAGGGGAGACAACCACCAAAGCGTAAACCAAAATACAGAAGCGGACAACACTGAATATACCAACAACATAGAGTATTTCCAGAATCATCCAAGATGTCAAAACCCTCAAACAAGTCAAAAACTGAAACCCACAATCTGAACCTGAATTCGATAGTAGAGGTATCTCAGAGGATAATCAACAGCGGAGAAATGATAGAGGAACGGAGGAATCAACCACTGACATCAATTGGATGACAGAGGAATTCACAATTAGAAACACAGAGAGATCCATAAAGAAAACGACTGATTGGCAGGACTCGGTAACCGAAATTCTCACTGATTGTAGAAGAAGGAAGAGAGCTCTTAAGAACGCAAAGAAGGAGCGTATTGACGGTTTTTAAAACTGATTGAAATTTAGAACGTGATGTTGAAAGTGGGGAATTTATTCCTTATTTAACACTTACCAAAATAGATAGAAGGAAAAAGACTTCCTCATCCCCGTCTTTAATTCAAAGGACATCCATGTTCTGAATTCATAATAACCCTCTTAAGTCATAATTGTAACGAAATAAATCCTGCACTTCTGAAATCAAACTTTAGGTTATAACATCGAAACTTTATTGATAGACTTTTTAGGGTTACAAGAAAGTATCTCACACTTGGGGTTAGGCAGACAGACTCTGCCTAACGCCTACACTCACTTGTCAACAAACAGATCAATACACATATGGATAAATAAGTGTAAAAGCTCTAAATAGCTAGATATATGAATTGTAGGTTGTAATAGGAGACATGTCTCTTTTTTCCTTGTGACTTTTCTCTAACATAGGAAGTATTGGAGCGGAAATACACACTTGCAACCGAAAATCTGGCTCTTTATATAGCAAATCCTCTAGAGCCGTTGAGGGATTATGTTTCCAATATTTTAGGGATCTGGCCGTTTTCTAGCACAAATTTTGGACTTGACTCACTTCTCGGGTAATTGAGGTTGTGACTCGGATTTTTGGGGCTCAAGGAAGTTGACTAAAGATGATAGAACGTTGGGATCATCCAGACACATTTAGATCCTTAATTTTCGCTGGTAGTTATAATAACCTGATTGATGAACTACTTCATTAGACAAACAGACTCCTTCCGTAGACAACAAATTCCTTCCTTAATGATGAACTTCTTTGAACGATATACTTCTTGTTTTGAATGACGGACTCTGTTACCCGAGATTGTGTTTGAATCAATGCATTATGTCTGTACTAATGAACTCCATCTATAGAAAAACTTCCAGTTCCAGCATTTCATGATTGACTCCATTTGCACGAAGATTGAGTTATCATCGACAAAACCCAAAAGCTTCATCAGTGACACTCAAAGGTAAATGGATTGTGATCCGTGGAACCTGACCCTATTATCCAAGGAGAATTCCCTAAGACACTAACTGCTAACTAGGGATTACCAATACTCTTATTTCTTTGTCAGCTTTTAAAAACCCGCTAGCTCAAGTTTGCTGACTCTAACACCTTCTTTTCCATAGAGCCATCAAGACGGGCACCAAAATAACTCCATTGCTTCCACTACCAATGATTTTGGGGAGGTCCTCAATGCTCCGATGGACATAGAGGATTGTCTCGTTGCCCACGTCTAGCGCTCTGTTGGCTCAAAAGTGCCTTTCTCATGCTCTCTCACGGATTTCACCTTGGAGAACACTAGAACTCTTGACCATTCCAGGTGGGCCTCCTTAACCCGACCCCTTGACACTAAAGACATTAAAATTGGCCCTTTTGTCCATTGGAGATGACAAAGCCCTGGGACCGGATGGTTTCACAGCCAAATTCTTCGAAGCAGCTTGGGATATCATTGGGGAGGATATTTGTTGGAATTAAAGGTTTCTTCCACAATGGCAAGTTTCTCAAAGAGGTCAACACCACCCTAATCACTCTTATCCCAAAATCGGATGACGCCTCTACCCTTGGGGACTTTAGGCCCGACTTCTGCTATAATACTTTATGCAAGATCATTAGCAAAATCCTGGCGGAAAGACTTAAGGACACCTTTCCTTCTCTTGTAAGTAAGAGTCACGGGGCATTCATCAAAGGCCGCCTCATCTCTGACAACATCCAGCTTTGCTCTTTCTGGATGGAAAACTATCAAATGGCTCATATCTCTCCTTGGTGCATGATGAAGATGGACATGAGGAAATCATTTGACGCTGTAGACTGGACCTTCCTCCAGGACACTCTCTCCTTTCACTTCCCCTCAGAGTTTAGTAACCGGATCATACAATTTGCCACTACAACTCCCTTATCAACATTAATGGCTCCCCTTCTAGATTTTTCAAAGGCGAGTGAGGGCTTCACCAAGGAGACCCCTATCGCCATACCTCATTGCGATGGTTATAGATATGTCCTTCTGTCTTCTTAGCCAGCTTCCCCTAGCCCATGGCTTTTGCCACCACTTGTTTTGCAAATTCTTCGGTTATCCCATCTTTTCTTCGCTGATGATGCCCTCATATTCTGCAGAGGTGACCATGACTCTATATCCCTCATGCTTAAGAAAATCAACCTTTTCTCTTAGGCTTCTAAGCTCAAGCTTAACTGTAACACCCCTCTCAAAATAACACGTAGTAGTCACTCACGTTAACAGATAAATAAAGCGTCTTACAGCGGAAGAATAAATCACAACAGTAATACTCACTCGGGTGTCACCTGCCGTTACTCGCCCATGCGAGTAACGAAGCAAAATTAAATCCAACAACCAAAATACACATCATTACTAAACCGCTGTGACAACGAGATATCCTATACATTATACTAAGTCCACATCCATAACAGTCGACAAGTGAGCCTCTACCCAAATTCCACATGAATACAATCGTACTGTCATACATCCACAGACTGATATCGTTATACAATAAATTCCTTACACAATAATTAAAGTAACCCTAGCTACCCTGTTCCCGCACTTCGGCTCCAACGAAGATCGACAACCTGCACAATAAGTGTAGTCTCAGCGATAGACGCTGAGTATGCCGGGCCTGGACCCTATTGGTCACTTGTCATTTTTAACCATCTTGATATTAGATTGATTTCATGCTTTACCATTTTACAGATATAATAAGTACTGTGACAACATGCATGATTATATAACCATTCATTCAATCCAAACAGTCATTTTTAAATATACACAGCACAGTCACACATCATACAATACGATAGCATTGGTAACTCATACGTCGTATGTTAACATCATCACGTGGTACAACATTCGGCCCCCCGGGCCCTCACATATCATTTGATTTGGTTAGCACTGTCGGGCGTCAATTAGGACAACCCGAATTATACTCACTTGGACAGTAGTCCCACGTACACACAAGGTGCTCACTGCCCTGATCATCAGAAGACTCTGGGACTATTTCACTTTGCCTTTGTAAAGGCGTCCATTTAGGTGGCCAAGGGCCTGGTGCCAACGGTAGCACACTCCGCCTGACGATCTATCTAGGTTCGTTCAGGATTAACTAGGGTAAACCCAATACGGGATAACCCAAGAGATCTCTACGCGCGACCAGCAGCCAGTGACTGTCTGGATTAAGGTACATCATCACATTCATCCACACTCCACTGTTAACTTCATTAGTTAGGTAGTCAGTTACAGTTTTAATTATGGAGAACATCACTTATTTTGTTGGCAGCCCTGTGGGTCTTACGCATGCCTGGAATGATTCTAGGTAGTATTTATGTTCGAGTCGAAGCTCTAGGGACCGACAATGTCGTGTCCCGTCCCTAAGTGTTTTACTTAGATTATAACTACATACTTGTAATACTTAGTGTATTAGGTCAGACAACGATAATTCCAATCACACGTCTCACATATGTAGTTTAATATAAGTCGATCTTATAGTCGACGTATATATTAGTCCCGTAGGACGTTCGTGCATAAATAAATAATGCAGTAAACACAGATATCCATCACACACATAATCGCATACATACATCCACACAAGTCATTATCAAACAAATCCGAGCCCGAGGAATTCCTCAGGACAACCCGGATCAAACCCCTTTACATACCGTACACCGTGTCAAGGTCGCGCAGTGTAGACCACTAAGCTTTCTCGAGCGCGCACACGTCTGACAGGCGATCTAACAATACGAAGAACGCTATATGTCAATCCACATGACAGTATAATTCGGTATTTCCGAATACGTCTGTAATCCGGTACTACCCCCGGATTTTTCAACTGTTACTAATTTACGTATAGTTATCTTAAAAATTACTTACTCGTAGTAAGTATTAATATTCGGTTTAGCAAAGACGTCGGTTTCTATACGAACGTCATAGTTAACGTTTTCAACTTAGGAATTACAGCTTCCAACCGTAGTATTCAAAAAGCGTTGTGTTTTATATACCTCCGTTCGTTCTCGTATATTTAATTCAACTGTTATATTGCGTGCATTCCATGCAACGTTACTTTACAAGGTATGTTAGATTATTTCCTTGATATACCTTATGTTATATAACCTCTCGTTTATGTGACAAGTAGTATTCGTGTAAAAACTTATGACTTAGTAGTATATAATTATACTTTTAAGTTAACATTTAATATTTACCATTATATGGTTTGTAAACCATATTATATATGCATGTCACTTGCGCCAATATACGGATGTGTATATATACCTTGTTTTCTTCATGAAGTAAGAAACTTTACATTATGTACATGTTAATCCTTGTGCAAGGTTTATTTAAACCATTTCAAAAATCATATATTGACCATAGTGTTTATGTCATTGTTTACTATAGTTTATATCTTCATTTTTTATTTATGAATATATGCATGCGCCAGCATGTATAGTTTTATACACTAGACTTTTGACCACATATTATTATCTTGTGTTACACTTATATCATGATACCATATAGTATGATATTTTATATGTCATTTAACTTTATAACATATAGTTGATAATTACATATATGTACCAAAAATAGTGTATACATATAATACACTTATACTTCTTTATTCCCTTAATTTTCATTAATCACAACATACCCACTTAATTTAATACCATGTTATAAATACTTTATTTTATAACACCAAAACTTTGTAATAAGATATAATCTATAGTTTGGTAATATTTCCCTTTTATTGCCGAATAAGCATGTATTTAATATTTCATTTCCTTTCAACCCCACACTTTATAATTACTACAATTCCACCACTTATTTTATAACACTTTACATAACATATGTTATATCCTCCAACATTATAATATTTATAACATATGAAAAGCATGTATTTAATATTTCATTTCCTTTCAACCCCACACTTTATAATTACTACAATTCCACCACTTATTTTATAACACTTTACATAACATATGTTATATCCTCCAACATTATAATATTTATAACATATGGTTTTCATATGTTATTTCTTATATATTACCGAACAGCCCTTTACTGTTTGGTATATATATTCCAGCAACATAATTTTCCTTATTTACACATTAGCCACATATATTATAACAAGTTATACATATAGGTTACACTATATAGTTTTAGTATTTGTTACTCATATAACCTATAGTTTTATTATGTTTTATTGCAAACAGCCCCCTTCTGTTTTTGAAATCCCTTTCCTTCCACACATTATTTTCCCTTATTTACATTTGACCCCATTTTATATTATATACTTTCATATGTCACAAAAACCATATATTATACACTTTTATCAATATAGTCTTTTATATACTTCCGAAAATTCCCAAATTTTATACTTAGGATATAAATCACTATATTAACCAAACTACACCTGAACTTTTCGGTAATTGCATTGTAGACCCCAAAATTTTCATAAATTCCACATTTCACTTATAATGTTAATATAAGTTCATAAATTAATTATTTATGACATTAAATTTGATCATACCTCCTAATATGGTCTATATTGACCTATTTATTTTTAGTTTGACCAGAAGTTTGTATAACTACAGTTTGACCCCAATAACTTTCATAAATTACATTTTTGTCCCAAAACTTTATTAAATTTTATAGAATTCCTAAAATAAGGTTTTAAAGCCTAATTTTCGGCTAATGATTATAGTTGCCCCCAAAATTTATTTAAATTACAATTAAACCCCAAACTTATTACGGTAATATTTATTTTTGTTCTAAATTCATTTTAAATCCATTTTTTTTAACTTAATATAACAATTAAGTTAAATGGCCTAAAATGCTTGGCCTTATTACAATAATTAATATAGAATATAATTACACATAAATGTCATAAAAACTATATTGTTTACGGTTTAATATATAGTTTTTCTTTTATGTTTCCTAAAATCATTTAATTAATTCCTATGACATTATATGTCATCTAAACCTTATATTATCAACTAAAAATGTTATAAAACATTATAATACATAGTTTAGTCATTTAAGACCATGTTTGGTCTTGGCTTTCATCACCCATACTCTAATATTTTTATAAATTATGTTTTTGGCCCATAATTAATTTCCTTGACCTTATAGGTCATTAATATATCAAACTAACCAACCAAAAATGTTATTACACATTTTATCACATAATTAAATTTATAATGCACATAATTCCCACGGATTTCATTTTTTAATTAGCATAATGACATGACAACTATATAATAAGGATGTTAAGTATTCTTACATTGTTTTCCAAGCCACCAATCAACCAAGGCCTCCAAATGCTCATGGCTAAAATGCATACGTAGGTTTAATCAGTTTTTGAACACCAAATTACATGTAAGCTTGGTTAGTGCATTGTTTAAGTAGTAAGTTAACTTACTGATAGGTTAACACCTACTTAATTTGCAAACTTTTATGCAGAGAGAACCCATAGTTCTAGCACCCCTTCGGCAACATTTATGTCAAGAAAACAAGCTTGCATTAACCATAGAGTACATAGGTCATTAAGGGTTATTTTAAGCTTGATAAAAGCATGACATTTACCTTAACTTGTAGGCTTGGTAAGGGGTTGTTAGCGCCTGGTTTTAGTGAGCAAAACAAGAGTTAAACTGGTGCTTATTCCAGCAGCTATACTCGGTAGAACAAGAAGGAAAACGAGGCTTGGTTTTCTTACCGAAAAGGATGGGAAGTTAGCTCCCTGTACTCACGTTGCTATGCACGGATAATGGAGGTTCTTTCCTCTCTGTTTCGTACGTGAAGTAGGTAAGTTTTGAGCTGGGAAAAACAGGTGTTAACCTGGAGCTTAGACTAGTACACACACTCGGTAACATAAGGAGAAGGAAATGGAAATTTTTTTCCTTACCGAGAGTTGTTAAACCAAGGTAGCTGCATGGGTTTTTACCTTGTCTTTGATGCTGGTCACAAGGGCATTTACGCCTGGTTTTTGATGAGCAACAGAGGTGTTAAACGCTACTTATAACAACATGTACTACCGGTAGATCAAGGGGAAGTAGAGAAGGGTTTTCCTTACCGGAAGCATGGACACACGAGGGCGTTTGCATGGCTGTTACGCCAGATCTTCTCAAGGCAAAACAAGGAGTTTGGCTGCTGTTTTATCTACACATATTACTGGTAGGAAAGGAGGAATAAAGAACAAGGGGAAAACGGAACCAGGAGGGAGCTGAAAGTCATGTCTAAAGCTTGGCTTAATACCTTGAAAGTTCATCAAGTTCCCATCCCTTTTTTTTCTGGTTTTCAAGCGAGAAGTTGCACTGTTTTTTGTACGCAAAGAATGCAGTGAATGGGCTGGGGAATTTCCTCTGTTTGTATGTGAAAGGACAAGGAAAGAGCTTATAAGAAGTTGAGAAAAACTGTTACTTATACTAACCTATATTTACGGTAACAGCGGGATGAGGTATGTTTTTTTTCTTACCGACATGGATGAGAGTGGAGCTCCTTATGCGGCTGTTGCTACTGCATGAAGCAAGGTGTTTCTCCTCTGTTTCATTTTTTTTTTGCATGAAGAAGCAATGAATAAGCTGGGGACTAGAAGTATATTACCGGTAATGGAGAAGAGATATACAAGATTTTTCTTACCGAAATGGATGGAGGTGGAACTCTAGCTTGGATCTCCTCCTTCACTAAGTGTTGGGCATTCTCCCTCTGTTTGTACGTGAAAGTAGTAGTGAACAGGCTGGGGAACTCCCTCTGTTTGTTCGTGAAAGTAGTAATGAACAAGCTGGGAACTCCCTCTGATTATTGCGTGAAGAAGAGCAAAGGAGAGAGCTTAAACTTCTTCTGTCTTTGTACGTGAATATTGGAGCAGTGGATGGGCTGGGATTTTTCCTCTACAGCAAGTAGCAGCAATGGAAGGTTGAATATGCTCTCGGTTTGGACTCAGCAAGAAGGAAGAACTGGAGCTTCCGTGGGAAGAAGAAGCCCGGGTGTTGACTGAAAAGAAAATGTAAGCGGCTATAGGTAGTAGTGCCTGTTAGTATGGGCTAGAATGTCATTGAAATAGTCATTTAGCTTGAAGCTGTCGGATGGGACAAGAAGGGATGGGGTTTATTAGTTTGGTGATTATATACTAATCATGTACCTAACTTGTATAGTGATCGGTGTCCCCTTCTTTTGCAGGTGCTCACGCCTGCTCATGGGTAGGTGGGCTTGATTGATTAGTTAGTATATTATATGTGTATACATGACACACTCATATTATGTAAGTGGTAGCTGGTGGTTTCTGGGACGGTTCTGCAAACGGATAGATTAGTAAAATATGCAGGCGGTGGAAGAAGTTTGATCGATTTGGTAATGTATTATATGTCACATATTGAGCTGAAATGAAATTCACAATCGGTGGTTTCTGCATGTACTGCAAGCGGACAGGAGTAATCAACTAAAGCAACGGCAATGATCAGACCAAAAGAAGGGATGAGGTGATTTGTTTAATATAGTAAAAGTGTAACAACTTACTTTAGTAGAGAATATGTGATGAGTCACAATTGATTGCAAATGGGGACGGTAACTAGTTGGGAAATGAGGCTTATACTGGCGGAAATATAACATCCAAGGTCAAGGGAAACATTTGACCAAGGACATGATTAAGAAATTAAATGTTATTTTTGGCATTATTGGGTTATTATTCCCAAAACAATGCACATATTTTTGGCTTTTTGAAAAACTTGCGTTAAGCATTTAAATGTGGCACATTATGTCACATTAGTATATTTAAGGGTATTCAAGACCCTAAAACTAAATAGAATTCATTTTGGAGACAATCTCACAAAAATGTGTTTTAAGGAAGCTTAGTGCACATTTTATGTTCTAGTGCGTTTCTGAGCTTGGTTTCCCTTGGAAACGGTTTTAATGTGTACATTTATGAGTTATAAGGTTCAGGTTAAAATTTTAGGTCAAACGGAGTTCGTTTGAATATTTAATCACCCTAAAAGGTCAAAGGGTGTAATTCTTGCTTTCTGTTAAACTTTGTTGTGTTTAATTTATTTTTAAGGCATGTTTAGGCCTTAATTTAATTGATTATATGTTTAATCAATATTTAATTAAGTAGGGGTATTTCATTAACCCCTCAAAATCAGACACATTCCTTGGAGTGGTTAGTCGTCCTCTAGCTGATGCAATTCTTCGATCAACTGGGTTTAACCATGGTTCATTTCTCTTTCGCTCCCTAGGCATCCCTATAACCGTAAGGAAGCCTAAAACAACTAACTTTAATCCTCTTATTGACAACATCCACAAGACTATATCCTTCTGCGCCGGAAAAATCCTTCTTGTTCATGGGTAGACATCCTCAATACAAAGCACTACATTTGGTATTGTTGACTTTTGGGCTTCCTGCATTTCCATCCCTAAAAATGTTATCAAAAGCATAGTTAAACGTTTCCTCTCCTTCCTCTGGTCTGGTGAGACTGATAGTAACACTACCCCCAGTGGCTTGGAATACCATCACGGGCACTAAGAAACATGGAGGCCTTGGGCTTAAAGACATCCACAAATGGAGCATGTGCTTCATACTAAAAGCTATCTCCTCTATCACCAGTGACCCAGAGCGTCTGTGGATCCAGTGGATACACAACTTATACTTGTGTGACCATAAAATTTGGCTGATTGTAGCTAAGGGGAATGACCCTTGGACTTGGAAATCTATTCTTCACGCTAGAAATTGGTGGATCAAACAATGTGGGTCCACTGATGATGCCACATCACTGCTCCTATCATACCCTTCCAATCCTCGAGTAAGCTTGTTCTATAAGGATATTTCCCTCCCCTCGAGGCCCTTTATCTGGCACAACATTTGCTGGAAAGCTTAGTCAACCCCCAAAGTAAAATTCATTTTATGGGTTACTCTTAGAGGTAGACTAAAAACATGTGATAAGCTCTAATCTTGGGGCATTTGTCTTGATTAAAGATGCTGGCTTTGTGAGCATGCTCAAGAGACTAGCCACCATCTATTCTTTCAATGCAGGTTCTCTAACAGGATTTGGTGGAATATTTTACGATTGGCTGGGGATCCCTACCAACAAGACTAGCCTCTACAGCTATGCCTATTGGATATCCTGCTACTGCAAGGGGCACTGTCCGATCAATTTAGTGAAAAGAGTAGTCGTCGCCAATGTTGTCTAGCACATATGGATAGAGAAATGCAAGCGTGCCATGACGAACCAAGCCAGAGACCCCACACATATCTCAGACATCAAAGCTGCCACTAAAGCTATCATTTGGACGAAGATGAGCCTATCCAACAAGGATTTTCATTGGCTGGATAGGGTACTCTGCTCATAGAGTCCTAGATGGTGAGGAAATCTTTGCATACCTACTTTCCCCTTATTGCTCCTGTAGTTGGCTCCCTGTCACTTTTGTATATGTTAGGGCCTCTAGACTTTTGGTTCATCGTTCGGAGTCTGATATATAGGCTCCCTATATATCACCTTTTGTAAAGAACCTTGATTAATTTATATTTCATCACCATTTACAAAAAAAAAAGTCTCCATATTTTTCTCATTTTTTTCTATAGGAGAAATATTGAGATAAGGAATAATAGAAAGCTAGTGAATATGTTTAAGTTGTTTCCGAGTAACTCAATGTTTAAGATCATGGTGAACTGGCCATGGGACAAAGGAAAAAGTAAATGTGTATTTCTAACAATAACCCACTTGTTTGAATCACGAATTCTGTGTGAATGAAGTAGATGAATGAAGCGAGAGGATGATAAGTTGAATTAACGAGTAAAGAGGGAGAGGAAGAGGATCACGGGTGATTGAAGATTGAAGTGGGCGATTAGCATGTCATTACTAAAATCGAAATCGGCTATACGTCACTAAATGGTGAATATCTAGGTATATGAGAGTTGAAAAAAAATGAAAAATGTGAAGATAGATTAGCTAATTAGGTATATGGGTGAGAATTCGGTTCCGGTTATTTGGTTATACCTGAGAATCGAAATTATTTCATTTTTTTAATCAAAATTTATAAATGTTTTAAAAAGTCGGTTATTCCGGTAGAACCAAAATATTATTCGATTCGGTTTCGGTTCTAGAGTTGGGTAATTCGATTTAATCAAATTACATATATGGAAAATATTGGCTAATTCGGTTCTTTTTTATAATTCGATTATTTTTTTGTAGTTCGTTTCCTTTTTATAATTAGGTTCCTTTTTAAAATTTGGTTCCTTTTATAATTCAGTTCTTTTTTTATAATTCGGTTTTTTTTAAAATTCGGTTCAAACATTTCAGTTTTTGAACCGACTTAAACATTTCAGTTTTTAAACATTTCGGTTCAAACTGAAAACCGAATTAAACATTTCAGTTTTTAGTCCGGTTCTCGGTTCCGGCCTTAAATAAAATTTAGTTATTCGATTTGCATAATGAAATTCGGTTATTTGGGTAGAATCGAAAAAAAATGAAAACCGAACTATATTTTTTAATTCAGTTTCAGGTAGAATCGAACAACCGAATGCTCGCCCCTAATAGGGTGCTATATATTTTGTATAAACGGTGTCGCATACATTAATATCTATACTGCTAGTGGACTTTTATATAATTACGTTGTATATTTTTTTATATCAATTTTTCTCGGCTAGACCCATATATACCCAAAGATAGCTCTATTTACTGTAAAATCAACAATGAAAACATGTAGAATGAATAATAAACATTTGTACAATAAAATGCAGCAACCATTATGAAAAGCAGCAAACCATTAAAAACAAAACGGCTCTACTTCACACTTACTTCAACCCAGTTAGACTACGCTACCACAAGTTCATTATTTTTTGACAGCCTTAATAGAATAGGTAGGGATGTAATCATCCCTTTCTTTAGTAGTACATCCTATATAAGGTTATTGTGATATCTTCGTTTAGAAATGAAACACATGTCCTAAAAAAACACATGTACATAAAACCATAATTAGTCCTAGATTCCAGAGACTTAAGGCCTCGGAATACGATAATATCATGCCATATGCTACCAATTTTTTTACTATAAAATGAAATCTTAATTTTCTTTAAGACTAGGTATTACTTATTGTTCCCCACAATATTGCGTCCATGTGGATCATTGAGCAATAAGCATGACACTGTTTATACATACACCAAATATCAAAATTGACAATCACGACCCAATCGACTGATGTGATGCAACATTTGGTTTCGCCAAATATCAAAATTCTGACCTAGTACAATAACTATGACACAACACGTTTAATATGCAATTGTGGCTAAGTCAATTCTATCACGAAAACGCAAAAAAGTCAGAATTCTTTCATCTCATAGCATTTCTCAAAACTTACTAGCTAATTGGATTCGGGTGATCAATTCGGCGAAAATAAAATGTATGACGGTGCAAGATCTGCCGCTAGGGTCTGAAAATAGAGATGACTATAGCATGTTCTGAAATAAATACTCCAACATTAAAGAAAGGAACATCACATGTGATGTTTATATTTAGATGATTAGAGCGACATCGTATTGTATGATTCATTGAGCAACTTTTATTTTAATTTTTAATTTTTTTGACGACAAATCCTTAGAGATAGGTTAATAACTAAACAATTTGTAAAATAATGAAATATGTCCAAGGACAGTCTATGAATAGATGATAGACGTACCAAATTATCTTGAAGAATGCTGCGACCACTGTACAGCCAATATAGGAAGCTAAATTCCACGGCTAAAATGGATAAGTTCTGAGCACAAAGTGAGAGAAAAAAAAAAGGATAACAAGAAATTCCAATCAATCGGCATATCTGATGATATACTTCTTCAGTTTCTATGCATTCAGCACCCAGTTTTCTTTCTTTTTTTTTTGGGTGAATGAGCCCCACTCTCGTAAGGTAGGTCAAGACATTTATTACATGTGAGTACTCCAAATGCAGGGCACAAATCTTCATTTCCGCCCACGGTTAGTAATTTAACAGAGTGCATTCTCACATAGATGAACAACTTCAAGGAATCAATATTATCATTTGTCTAAACTTCTAAGTTACAATACAATAACACATCAGCTCGGCTCTCACTTTGCAAACTCACTTCTCCTGGATGGAGACAAGAGACTACTCCATAAGAACATATTTATCACCAGCGCCACCACTATCATCTCTTTCAATACTTGTTATCAGTGATCTGACTTACAGCCATGTCTACCGTGGAAGCTAAATTAGCTGCAGCTCCAATGTAAGAATGAGGCGTCAACTTCAATAGATTAGCCTTTGCTTCTTCAGGCAGCTCCAAACCCTTGACAAATTGTTTTATGCAGTCTACTGTAACTTCTTTACCCCTTGTGAGCTCTTTCAATTTCTCATACGGCTCTGGAATGCCATATCTTCGCATAACCTAATCAACAAACAGAAATCATATCTCATAAATTGTTGCTACACCATTCAGAAAATAAAAGAATCCTACTTGACGATAAACAGATTATAGCAATCATGAGATACGAGAGAGATCACTAACAGTTTGGATTGGCTCAGCAAGAACTTCCCAACAATTGTCAAGGTCTTCATCCAGACGAGAAATGTTAACCTGTTGAGAAAAGCGAGTTTAATTCATATAGAAATCAATATATTACCAATAAATCTTATCCTAACGACGAGATAGCTAAGTCATGAACTTACTTGGAGCTTTGAAATGCCCTGTAATGCACTACGGTACGCGAGGAGGGAGTGCCCGAGATCTTCACCCACACATCTTATAACTGTGGAATCTGTCAAGTCTCTCTGTAAAAAATGGCAGATAACAACCACAAAACATCATTTGATGAAAGACAAGATACATAACAAATATACACATTGTCCTACGCACATAGCACAAAAACGCTGAGGTGAGAGGCTCGAAGCCCTTTTGTTTTGATGCAAGCATGAGGCAACAATATCGAGCACGAATGTAAGTTGTTCATTTTAATGATATTGAAACAACATTAAGTCACTCAACCCTCTTTGTTGATTTGATAATCATAATGTGAGGTGTGGGATTAATAATTTTAGTATAGGCCATAGTTGTAGTATGTGAGCTTAACTCTACAAATTTCTAATCCAGTTGTTCCCCTATGGCAATTATAATACAGTAAAACTTCTTTTGGTATTAAAACAAAATACAGGTCCAATCAATAGAATTCTGTAGTATAAGGAGTTTTAGGGCATGAGTTTCAAAACTTTCAAAATCTTAGTTTAAATGCAGCTTGGTTGCTTTTCATCATTTTGTTTATCAAAATAAGATTGTATACATCAAGGTATTTACAAATCTTACATCCTATTGAATGCAAAGTCTAAAAATTAAGATTTGATTTCCAGGAGTTTCCAAGACAAACTGGATAGTGTACTCTCAACTGTCTGTTGTCTTCCTTGGCCTGGGTTGTGAGGCAAACAATTATAGCTAAAGAAAAAAACTCAAATCTTTTAAGCACTGGTCAAGCTTCATGAAAAATTATAGTCTAGAAGCCAACTACATCTTTTTAGCAACTTGATTCTGGAAAGGTATATTTCTCAAGCAAATTCATATTACATTTCAAGCCACTGGATATTTCTTTCATTGTTTAGAAAATAAATATTGCTCTTTAGGTTATAAAAAAAGTAAGATTACCTGCCAACGCGAGATAGGAAGCTTTTTTGACAAATAGGACAGCCCATCATTGGCCTTACCAAGATTACCTTCACTGTTTTCAAAATCAATTGGATTTACTTTGTGTGGCATAGTTGAAGATCCAATTTCCCCAGCCTTAGTCGCCTGATCAACAGCTCAAGGTCAATCTAACTTATCACATAAGGAGAAAGTACACCATCAAGACACTCAAACTATTAACAGGGGAGAAAAGAAATGAAAATTATGATTACCTGCTTGAAGTAGCCAAGCATGATGTAACCCCATACATCTTTATCAAAATCCAACAGGATGGTATTGAATCGTATAACAGCATGAAAAAGTTTAGCCATGTAATCATGTGTTTCAATCTGCAAAAGATAGAAAAAGGTACTGAGGTTCAAGTGTTCTAAATATGAATCGATGGACAGCCTACAGTCATGAGGTAGATGACTGACCATGATAGGTTTCTAACATATGACCTTTTGTGACCTAACATTCTCTTACAAGTTGCTCAACAATTATGAAATCATCAACACACATTCTAGATGTGAGCATAGGAAAACTTATATAACAAACCTGAGTTACGTACGGATTGAAGGATAATCCAAGTGATGTAACAAAGTCTGCTGCAACCTTGGGCCAGTTGATTTCAGGATATGCAACTATATGTGCATTATAATTCCCCACAGCACCAGCAAATTTCCCCATCATCTGTAATTGGGAAATTTCATGCCTTTCTCTGGTCAATCTAACTGCAAAGATTGCCATTTCTTTTCCAAGAGTAGTGGGGGAAGCTGACTGCAAAGAAAAATCACATGAATCATCAACCATGACAAAAATAACTAAGAAGCACCATTTCTCGGAGCTTTTGTATAGTACCTGACCATGGGTGCGAGATAGCATCGCAACATGAGCATTATCCTTTGCCATGGTACATATTGCATGAATGAGCTCGTCCATGACAGGAAGGATAACAGTATTTACAGAACCTTTCAGCATCAAGGCATGAGCTAGGTTGTTAATGTCCTCAGATGTGCAGGCAAAATGAAAAAATTCAAGCACCTGTGGCAAGAGAGCCAACAAGGAAATGAACAAAATTAATGACAAATATCTAATATGATGTACAATTGCCATCATTGGAGAAATAACAAGAAAATGGTAACTAGGGAATTGAACAAAGCAACATTAACCTTTGCAATCTCGAGGTTCGATTGACATTTCTGTTTCAAGAAATACTCTACAGCTTTGACATCATGATTGGTCCTCCTCTCAATACGCTTAATTTCCTGAGCATCACTAATGGTAAAACCATCAACCAAATCTTCTAAGAAAGACTTCGCTGCATCACTGAAACTCGGAACTTCCACAACTTCAGGAATCTCTGAAAGTTTTAGTAACCACTTGACCTGAAAAATATACATCATTTATAAGAACCTTTTCTGTAAGATAACTGCATTATATATCAGTGAGCTATACCTCTACTAGAACTCTGAACCGAATTAGGCCAAATTCAGCCAAGAATGGAGCCAAGTCCTTGACTTTACTCCAGTAGCGTCCGTCCAAAGGCGACAGGGCTGTTAGGCTGCAGAGGTCAACATCCTCATAACTTCCTGTAGGCATTGCCTTCATCTACAATGCAAATTTGAAAAGGTTAAAAAACAGAAAATGGAAATAAAGAACTCAAACTTCGTTTTTTTGGACGTTTATCTAAAGCTAGATATACACCAACTCAATCAATAACTCTAGAGACGACCACGTTTGCGTAGCAATCTTGGTGTGACTGAAAGCTAATAGAGATACATTCTACTGTTTTTTTTAAAAAAAAAAACACCAATTGCAAGCAGCTAAAACAAAGTTCAGAGCAAAAGAAGTCTCCCAACCTCACCAAGAACAGCAGAGCCTTCTCTGGATGTGGCTCGGCAAAAACAGCCTTTCAGAGTCCGAGAGCGATTAGAGGAGCAGCTCAAAGAGAACCCACATGAGGGAAGGCCGGGGCTTGAAACCTGAGGGTTAAAGCCCAAAGACTGAGGCCGAGTTTTTGCAGGGTTTAAGAAATTAGAAGATAAATTTGCCGCTGAACCCTTGCAACTGCACGAAATCCCCTCGAAACCCATAGGAATTGCGGGAGAAAGCACCAGGCAAGCAAACGAACGAGGAAGAACAAGAGAATCAAGCTAAAGGGGCGAGGGTGAGCCGACGAGAAAGCAGAAGAAATTCGAGGAATCTGTTCGCGGTCTTTTTGACTGGCAGTGCGCGGTTTAGAGGACGGGTTGCCCTACCTTAGGGCCCATTCCATCCCAGCGTTTCGTGGGATTTTCACTATTCGTCAGGATAAAGCTACATATTTTTAGGAGGCCCACTGCAAATTGGGTTGGGTGGATTAAGCTGTTATTGGAGCTTTACCGGTTTTGGTTTTATGACGGAACACCTATTTCCGTTAGGGACGGAAGACATCTCCATCGTCAATATTAAAAAACAAAGGGTAAGTCTGGGCTACAAGTGAGTGTAGCTATCATAGCTACATACAGGAGAAATATATGGTAGCACACGCGCAGGAGAGATATGGGAGGTATGGGAGCGTTTTGGTTTTTTTTTTAAAAGTTTTTTGTATTCTTTTTTTTTCAATATCACAAAAACTTTAAATTGTTCTAACTTTTAATATATAAGTCCAAAATGAAAAAAATTATATCATTATTCACCTAAATTCAAGCTCTTTAAAACAAGACCAATCATGGATACGTTTTGCCAACTTAAAAAAAGGTTATTTTTACATGTATAGTATACAGAACATAAAAAAAAACTTGTACAGATGATCATACAAACCTGTACAAATATTCATTAAAATATGTACATTCACACATAAAAACATGTACATCATCGCATTAAAAACATACTGATGGTCACATAAACCTGTACGAATCATTAAATATGTACATCCTTAGATTAAAATTTGTACATATAAGGGAGAAAACTTGTACAGATGGCCATACAAACATGTACAGATGTTCATTAAAGAACATGTACATTTTCACATTTGAATATGTACATCATCACATTAAAACATGTACATTCTCACATTAAAATATGTACATACATCCTCACATTAAAATATCATGGTATACATGTAAAAATAAATTTTTTAAAGTTGTCAAAATATATTCATGACTGGTCTTGTCTTAAAGAGCTTAAAATTAGATGAACAATGATATAATTTTTTTTATTTTGAACTTATATATTTAAAGTTATAACCATTTAAATTATTTATTGTGATAAAGATAAAGAAAAAGAAAAAAAATGAAAATACAAAGTTAAAGGATACGTGAATACGCTGTCGGAACTTCCAGATTTTTAATTACAAAATCACCCCTTCCCCTCTTTTCTATTACAAAACCACCCTTCTTCTATTTTATAAATTACAAAATTATTTTTGGATGTAGCCATCCTAGCTACAAGCACTTGTAGCCAAGAAATTGTGAAAACAAATTCCTAAATGAGGGAACGCCTGGAAACAGGTTCATTCATATTATACTATTTTATGTAAAATGATCTCTACTTAATTAGTAGAATAGTGATTGGATTTAAAAGTAAGACATATATGATATAGTACGTTAATACCACATTACTATATAAACAAACACTTCTTTATCTAGTTGTATACATTTAACAACATTAATAAGTTAAGAAGGTAGATTTGTATTCATATTTAAAAAGATGATTTTAGTAGTATTATTGTTATCTTATATATATATATATCCCGTTCCCAATTTTCTCTACAATTTAAACAGTAGTGTTTCTTCGTCTCCGTACTTGTTCCCATTCCCGCCCCAGTGTAACATAGATAACCTATTTTGTCCTTTTCTACTTTGTCCTTTTGTAAAACTTTAAAATGTTGTAGCTTATTATATATAAGTCCAAATAACATAAATTTTATAGCATTGTTCATCATAATCCGATCTCTTCAAAATAAGACCCAACATGAGTATGATTATCTATAACGTTTCCACGCCACGGTTACATACAAACGTTTCCATTGCATGATTATATATAAACATTTTTATAATTATATGTGATGTTTCCATGATACAATTATATATAATGTTTCCACCGTCATACATAAAGGAGTCCACGAGTTCAGATAACGTTTCCACCTTTTTTTTAAACGTTTCCACCTTTTTATTTAAACATTTCCACGTTGTTATATGTATGTTTCCACGTTTTTATATGTATGTTTTCACGTTTTTATTTAAACGTTTCCCCGTTTCTACAATTCCATGATTATATATAGCGTTTCCATGGCATGATTACATATAAACATTTTCAGTAATTATATATGAATGTACATGCCACAATACGTTTCCACGATTTATATGTAAACGTTTACACGCCATGATTACATATATACGTTTACACAATTATATATTCCATGCCACAATTAAATATAACGTTTCTACGACACATGCATTTCCACGCCACAGTCAAGTATAACATTTCCACCGTTATGCATAAACGTATCCACGAGTTCATATAAACGTTTCCACGTTTTTATATAAACGTTTCCACGTGTTTATATAAACGTTTCCACGTTTCTACGATTCCATTATTATATATAAACGTTTCCACGCCATGATTATACATAACATTTCCAAAATTTTACATAAACTGAATTGTTGAAGTCGACTTTACGTATTTATTAACATTTGATTTTTATATATACAACTACACAATAACTTATAACATGAAGGTTAAAAAATTAATGTGCAATATTTTTAAAAAATATTATACATCACTTTATTTTAATTTCGAAAATAATATAAGTATTAGCTTGGTATTTTTTATATTAGCAATTTTCTTAATTTTAATGAGTTGATTGGTGTATTTTGAATTGCTATACTCCATTTTTTACATATGTATCAACATCAAATATTATAAGATTAGAAAACTATAATGCAATAGCGATGTCATTAGTTTTTTTCTTTAAAAAATTATAAATATTTAACTTGGTGTTTTTCAATTAATTTAACTTTAAAAATCAATCAATCGGGATATATGTCCAAATATTATCAAATTAAATAAATAATATTTAATAATCATATATACATATGAATATAATCAAGTAATTTTTATATAATTAGTGAATTATTTTATTAATAACTATATTATTACGGAATGTATTATTGAAAGGACAAAACAATTACACTCTAACATTTTTAAAATAAAAAAATAAAATAAATTTATATAAAAGATGAGACTTATAATGACAAACAAAACCATTAATGATGGTATATGGATACACCCGTGAATGCAATTTCCTCACTGTAAAAAAAAAAAGAAAAAAATGGATTCCGTCGCGCGACGGAAAAAAACCATCCGTCATGTAATCCACTCCCGAGCTTTACCTTAACCCAATAAAACCGGAGGGAGTTTGGTGACGGAGGCTTTATTTCCGTCACAGACGGATCAAATCCACACCATCCCATTAGAATAAGCTTTTAATCTCAGCCTTCTATTCATGATTTATTTTATTATTTTTTCTTGCTCAATATTACGTCACTGCTTTCTTCCAAATGGATCAGCGGAGACTAGGGATGCCCCGAAGGATGTGCATATACTTTTTGTTTTATTAATACATTTTGTCCTTTTTAGATCACTTCTCAAAAAAAACAAAAGTTTGATATTTTCATTTTTTAATCTTGTATACAATATTTAAATTATATACCTGTTTAGCATTATTAGCGGTAGAAATCATCAATTATTTTTAACTTTTTATATAACTCTATGCACATATATATATAATTATTAAATAATATTTTTTCTCTAAGAATGATTGTTGTATATATATAATACATATATACAAAAATAATTAAGTAAACATCAATTTAAGTATAAATACCTCACTCATACTAAATATATTAATATAAGTTAAATTGATTTAAATGCTGAATTAAATACGTGTGATTTCATTCTAAATTAAAAAAATATATGTATAAATTATTTTTAGGGTACTTTGGGGTTTAGGATATCTTTTCTGATTCATCGTTATACATATATAATGTTTTCCACTGTTTCACATAAAGGAGTTCACGAGTTTAGATAACGTTTCCACCTTTTTATTTAAACGTTTCTACCTTTTTATTTAAACGTTTCCACCTTTTTATTTAAACATTTCCACATTGTTATATATATGTTTCCACGTTTTTATTTAAACGTTTACCGTTTCTACGATTCCATGATTATATATAACGTTTCCATGGCATGATTACATATAAACATTTTAATAATTATATATGAATGTTTCCATGCCACAATACGTTTCCACGATTTATATATAAACGTTTACACGCCATGATTACATATATACGTTTACACAATTATATATTTCATGCCACAATTAAATATAACGTTTCTACGACACATTCCACGCCACAATCAAGTATAACGTTTCCACCGCTATGCATAAACATATCCACGAGTTTATATAAACGTTTCCACGTTTTTATGTAAACGTTTCCACGTTTTTATGTAAACGTTTCCACTTTTTTACATAAATGTTTCCACGATTTTATATAAACGTTTTCACGTTTCTACTATTCCATTATTATATATAAACGTTTCCACGCCATGTTTTATAAAAATATTATACATCACTTTTTTAAAATTGAGAAATTATAAACATTAGCTTAGTATTTTTATATTAACATTTTTTTTAATTTTATAACTGATTAAAGTATTTTGAATTGTTATGCTCCATTTTTCACATATATACATAAAAAACAAATATTATAAGATTAGAAAACTATTATACGATAGCAATATCTATTCAAAAAAATTCTTAAAAAATATGAATATTTAACTTAGTGTTTTTACATTAATTCAACTTTTTTAAAAATTTATTCAACCAAATTAATAATCATATATATATGAAACTTTTTAATACAAGTAGTGAATCATTTTATAAAAAACTATATTATTAAAGTATATATTAAAAATGACAAAATAATGATATTCTAACATTAATAAATAATAAAAACAAATACAATCAGCATGCATGCATGTAAGATGTCTCATAAAAAAAATAAAAACAACATCGATGATGGGTGTGGAATATGGACATGGATGGTGAGAATTTTCTTTTTTTTAAAAAAAAAAAAAGTTTCCGTCGCTTGACGGAAATATTGTGTCCGTCACCCAAACCTCTCCCTCCATTCAACACTCACCAGCTCTTCTGGATGAAATAAGTATAAAGGATTTTACATCCTTGTCCCATTGTCCTCAGCGACGCCACGGCATGGCCCTCACATTTGACTCACGTTTTCTTGTTTCCTTCACTAGATTATACTTATTTTTTTTCTCCATTACACATTCTTTTTACTTGCGATGTAACTCCTTGTCTTTATAACTTCCAATTAATGTCTTGATTAAATTACTTTTGTAACTCTTGTCTTTATAACTTTCACTTCTCTTGTCTTTCTCTTTCCCTCACAATTGTATATATATAGTGTACCTTCCCTTTGCATTACACACATTCAGAAATATTAATGAGAATGAGTATCTTTCATAACAAATTTATCTTACTTTTCTATTAGTATATTTTGTATGATATCAGAGCAGGTATGAGAGTTAAATTGTGTGTAGGGACAAATGGTGAGAACAAATAAGGGTCAAAAGTAGGAGAAGAGTCAGACGTGGTCTGTTTCTGATGATGGGCAAAGGGAAACATATTTCATCAAAGGAAACATCCCAAGATAGATAAATGCGACCATCGTCAATATTTAAACATTGATACCCTCTGTGGTGTGGACAATAACCCAAGAAGACACAGAAGCTACTTCTGGAGGAAAATTTGTGATTCTGGTAGGGCCGGAGATTAGGCCAGGCTGCACATCCAAAGATCCTCAGGAAATCATAATTTGGTGGTTTACAAAAGAGAACTTCATATGGGGACTTGTATTGCAGCACATGAGTGAGTGTGCGATTTAGTAAGTATGTAGCTGTAAAAAAAAGCATAATTCCAATATTTGAAAGGGACTGAGGAGTGGTGTAAGGGAGCAAGACCTCGGTCAACAATTGATCAATGTCTGTTTTCTATTATGTCATTTTGAGCATGGACATAAGGGCAAGTGAGACGGTGATGAATACCAAGCTCTTTAAACAATGGTATAAGTGGTTTAAATTCCCCTCCTTCACCTGTCTGTACATATTTAATAGTAGTTTCAAACTAGTTGTGAATAAAAGCCAAGAATTCCTTGAATATAACACTAACACTAAATTTTGCATTCAAGGGAAACAACCACAAATATTTAGAGTAATCATCCAAAATTGACAAATAGTATTTCGAACCATCACTAGCAATCACCGGGGATGGCACCCATACATCCATAAACAACAACTAAAACATTGCATCAGATCTAATCATAGAAGGATAATGAGCAAGAGAATGAGTTTTTCCTGCCTAACAACCATGACACACAACAAACACAAATATTTATTCTAAAACAGGTAATTAAAATTTATTCAAAGTAAAGGATGCAGTTCGATATGCTGGATGCCTCAACCGAAGATGCCAATTGTGAAAAGTGGTTTTGCCTGTATAGTTAGTTTCAGTATGAACAACAGGGTCACCAGTACCCACAGAAGTACTGTCAAAACTGTAGAGCATGTTCTTAACTTACCCCCGCAGGAGAATATCCTTGGTAACCTGATCTTTCACCAAAAAAGTGAGTGGAGTGAAATTCAAAGAATACTATATTATCATGACAAAATTGTTGAACAAATATCAAGTTTTTGGTGATAGAAGGCACATAAAGAAGTTTCGACAGAATAAAAGAACAATTAGAAAAAGATGATGTGCTTGTGCCTTGGCCTGATATAGACATAGTGGATCCATCGCCAATAGTAACAACATCTGTGCCATTATATGAATGTTTGCTCGAGATTCAGGTTGAAGAGATCATGGGTGAAGTGATATGTAACAGCTGTGTCGGGGTACCAAGCATTGTTAGAGTTGTTATGAGCGCCATATCTGGTGGTATATTGGCACTAAAGCCATTTGGAGGAGGGATTTGATATGCTTGATTAAATTGGTGATGGCAAACAACAGCCTTATGACCAGGTTTTTCATAGATTTGGCAAACCGGTCGATCATCTAGTTTACCAATGAAGTACGAAGGAGAAGAAGAGTATGATTTACCATTTCTACGGTTAGGTATATATATAATATTGACTCAATAACAAAAGAATCGATCAAAATCTTTGCATTAGTTTCTGAATATTGTCGACCCTGCTTGGAGCACCTATTGACTGATACATAACTGATGACTAGTAAACGCATATTCGATATTGTTCACTAATAATTGTAGTTGTAACAGAGAGACATCAATCGTTTGAGAGCATTTGACAATATTTTTGTTTTCATTAAATTGACCTGTCCCCCAGTGATCTCGTTCAAATCTCCACCTCAATTTACGAGTAGGTTATTAGATCCTGTATTTTTGAAGAATGCAGAAGAGATTGAACTTGAGATTGAACTCGCACTTACATGTAAATGAAGTTTCCCTGGGGTATGTACAAGGGAGAGAGGGAAAGTCATGACCACATAAATATGATCGCTAGTTATTCAATTCACCCCCACACATAACACTCCCAATGCACAGGATCTCTATCTCTCCCACAAAGTGACACGTGGCACCAACCCACTAACTGCTTATCTGAATTCCAATTTCCCTTCTCAGTCACCCAAAAGAAACCCAGTTCACAGAGAAGCGAGACAAATAAGCTTCCTGTGTAGCTTAAACTCATCACAAGAACCATCTGCCATTGATTTTACTCGTCTTAGATTGGTCGTTTTATCTTACAGAAACAAAAGAAGAAGCCATGGAGACGAGCATTGCATGTTGCTCCCGAGGCATGGTGCTGCCAAGAGTTTCTGCTCAACATTCAACATCTCTTGTAGCTCCGTCTTCTGCCTCTCCATCCTTCAGCTCCAAGGTACAACTGATGAAACACAGACCACATCAGCTAGAAAGAGAATTAGTTCTATTTCCTTCTAGCTTCAAATTACGCTGCGGATACATGTTTATATAGACCATATAGAGAGAAATTATATGTAATTGTTGTGCAGAGTATAAAATCAAGCTCGTTTTTTGGGGAATCATTGCGAACAACAGCCTTCAAGTCGTCACTCAAATCTTCAAAGACGGGAAAGAACTCTTCTTTTGTTAGATGTGCACTTGGTGATAGCTTAGTGAGTAACTTCAACTCATCATTTATTACACATGATCGTTGTTATACAGCAATTAATCTTCAAATATATCCCCAAACAAATAACCCTCTGTTTTCGGACTGATCTTGGAATCTCATGCATGATCGAAATTGGGTATTCATCTGATTAATGCGGGGAAGGGGGAAATGTTTTGTGGCAGGAGGAGTTTCTTTCAAAGTCGACTCAAGATAAGGGTCTTATTAGATTGATGACGTGCATGGGTGAAGCTCTTAGGACAATTTCATTCAAGGTGAAAACTGCTTCTTGCGGTGGAACTGCATGTGTCAATTCATTTGGAGATGAGCAGCTTGCTGTGGATATGCTCGCCGACAAGCTTCTCTTCGAGGTGCGTCTCTCGTCTCCCCGCAAATTAGTTAAGCAGGCTAACTAATACTCATGTGAAATGTGCATTTTGTTTTTTAGGCGCTGGAGTACTCACACTTCTGCAAATACGCTTGCTCTGAGGAAGTCCCTGAGCTTCAAGATATGGGAGGGCCAGTTGAAGGTGTATTGAATTTACACTGAATGTTACTTAAAATAAACTTCCCTTAATTAATCAAATTCAAATGACACAACACAACACAGACCATTAAATGAATCTAAAGAGATTGAGGTAACATAACACTGACACTAGGTTCTGATTAATCTTGACAGGAGGATTCAGTGTGGCATTTGACCCACTTGATGGATCCAGCATAGTTGACACAAACTTCACTGTTGGAACCATCTTCGGTGTGTGGCCAGGCGATAAGCTCACCGGAGTAACTGGGCGGGATCAAGTGGCAGCTGCTATGGGGATCTATGGACCGAGGACTACTTATGTCCTGGCTCTCAAGGATATCCCTGGAACCCATGAGTTTCTCCTCCTGGACGAAGGTTGTTTAAATTTTGCAATCGAAACAAGTCACATTACATCAAAATTCTTACTTTCCTTGTATTTATGTTCCTTTGGGTCTACCCCATCAGGTTAAAAGACTGATATTTTCCATATTTGGGATTGATTAGGGAAATGGCAACATGTGAAGGAGACATATGAAATCAATGAAGGCAAAATGTTCTCTCCTGGTAACCTGAGAGCAACTTTTGATAACCCTGATTATGAAAAGGTCCAGCTTTATATTTTTTTTTAAGTTCCCTTAAATGTTCTGAAGTCATATTTATCCCTTTTCTATAGTCACATATAGTCATATACTGAAATACAGATTGCTTAAATGTTTCGAACTTGGTTTTTTATGTGGGTGCAGTTGATCCAATACTATGTCAAGGAGAAGTACACATTGAGATACACAGGAGGAATGGTTCCTGATGTTAACCAGGTTCAAATAACTTATAAAAGCCTCTGATCTTCTTTTTCTCCTACCAATAACTGCTACACTACCCATATACAGTAAAATTAAAACAATTAATTTAGGCTCGCTATCAACTATCTATATTGCTTGATTATAAGTGAAGGATTGTGTACAAATATAATGCAGATCATAGTGAAAGAGAAAGGTGTCTTCACAAACGTAGTGTCACCCACAGCCAAGGCGAAACTAAGACTGTTATTTGAGGTAGCACCCTTGGGATTCATGATTGAGAAGGCGGGAGGTCACAGCAGTGATGGGACTCAGTCTGTGCTGGACAAGGTAATTCAAAATCTTGATGAAAGGACCCAGGTTGCGTACGGTTCGAAAGCTGAGATTGCAAGGTTCGAGAAGATGTTGTATGGATCAACGAGGCTGGAAGAAGCAGTCCCAGTTGCAGCTTAATAAACTCATACAAATGGGATTTACAAAGGTGTTATATAAGCTATGATCAAGTTTTTTTTTTTTTTGGATTTTTTGGCAGATTGATGTGTATGATGATCGATCCCTCTTTCTTGTTGTATATTTTGTATGGAGCAAATGATGAAAAACGTGTTGTATGGCACAGTCGGAAACTAGTAAAAGGAACTCAATTTTGAGTGGACAATTTTCGTATATATGCTTTTAAAGTTCAAACTTTGGAGAGTGAACATTAGTCCAACATAATTATACTAGTGTAGTGGTATAGAAAATACCACATGGAGAGACTTTTAAAGACTAAGGAAGCTCGGAAGTATGACCCCGGCCGGAAGAGTGGCCCGGAAGAGCAGTCTCAGAAGTGTGGCTCAGAAGAGTGGCCTGGAAGAGCAGTCACAAAAGTGTGACCCCAGAAGAGCGGCCTCAGAGGTGTGGCCCCAGAAGTACGGCCCGGGATAGTGACCCCGGAAGCGAAGAGATTCCGGACCGGAGACAGTAACATCAGATTTATGGTTGATTATTCAAAGAAACATTATAATAGCAATGAAACACTAATAAATAAGGCAATGACACGTGGACAAGCAAGCTGTAAAGTTGCCTTGAATTTTTATCTACATTTATGGAGGAGAATTTAATGTCTATATTTATGGTGAAGACTTCAATGGTCTACATCGAAGACTTTAATGGTCAACACTTATGGAGGAGATATTTTAGATTATTCACTATTCAGATTGTTTAAATTATAAATCTGTATTGTAATTCTATTTTCATCTTTCCTCTCTGTTAAGTTCTCTATCTCTGTTAGTGATGCTGTTAGGAAATGTTGCAACAGTCTCTAATATATGAGAGTGTACAGAGACTGCGTATAAAGAAACAAAATATTCCTTTCTTCTCTCCGAATACTGATAATACACATAACTCTCTTCATCGTCCTCTTTCTCTTCCATGTTTCATCTATCCGGCTCCTAAAGAAAACTAACATGGTATCAGAGCTTCACTAGGTTATTTGATTCTATCCTGGAACAAATGCTCAGAGAATAGGAAGGAAAATGGAGGCGAACACCGGAAATGATGAGAGCACTGCAGAATCGCATCAAGATATTGGGAAAGATGAAATCAGAATACAATCAATACATTGGATCTTACCGATCCACTCTTTGTATGCCCTACGAAAAACCCCAATGTTCTTTTAGCTCCAACGAAATTTGATGGCACTAGCTTCTATTCTTGGAAACGATCAGTTACCATTGCGCTCAAAGGGAAACAGAAACTTGGTCTCATCGATGGAACGATTGAGCAGCCATAAATCACCTTTGAAAGATACGTTCAGTGCGAGAGGTGCAACCACACGGTCATGTCCTGGATCTTGGCATCCTTGGACAAAGACATAGCGGAGAGCGTTTTCTACCTTGAAAACGCGAGAGATATATGGGTGAATCTTTGTCAGCGTTTCGATCAACCAAGCGTGACTGAGATCTATACGGTTGAAGAGGAAATCACCGGTCTTAGACAAGGTACATACACAGTTTCATCCTATTACACAAAATTGAAGAAATTGTGGGATCGTCTTGGATCTACCAAGGGAAAATCAAAATGCACTTGCGCATCAGCTGTAGATCAAGACAATGAGTGTTAATGGAATAAACTCATCAAGTCCCGATGGGTTTGAACAATGATTTTAGAACCACAAGAGCCAATCTGTTACTTATGCGCCCTTTATCTACGCTTGAGCAAGCTTATTCACTAGTTGCCGAAGATCAAAGACAAAGGAAACTTCTAGAGGGAAAAAATCAAGAAACAGAAGGCCTGGCTGTCGGAACCAAGAGTACCACAGATTTCAAAGACAAGCAAAGGAATTTTCAAATCGGAACCCGGAAGACCAATACAGGAAAGAAACAACCACCAAAATGTACAAATTGTGCAAAAATCGTACATACTCGAAGCGAATGTTGGTGGCTAGTGGGAAGATTAGATGAGCAGAAGAATAAAGGTGATCATGGAAATACCAGCGCAAACGCGATGGGCTTAGTAAGGGAAGAGTTAACAGAATATAAGAACATCACAACCAGGTAGAAATCACCTGTTACGAGATGACTTTAGAGCAAATTGACCAATTAGTTTAGTACCTACAAAAGAATGGACAAATTAGTCAAGAGACTTGTCCTCCTCGTTTGGCAGTTTCTCAAGTAATAATTCTTGACCCATTAGTGACATCTTATGCTTGAATCATCAAAACAAAAGAGAAACTCAAAACTTGAAAAATCTCTGGATTATAGATACGGGTGCAAGCGAACACTTATGTGGTAATAAAGATCTCTTTGTTGATCTGAAACATCTTCTCAAAGATAGGAAAATTACCATGCCTGATGGACACAAACAAAATGTTGCTCTAGTAGGACAAGTTGATAAACTTTGGCCCCATAGCTACGTTGAAGGCTTGATGAATCCAGAACCCAGAAGTGTTAGGGTTCGGTAGAAAACGAGAGAGAGGGAGAACTTCTCAATCCAGAATGAAAAACATGAACAGTACAGAAAACACAACCCTAGAAATACAAGCTATCCCAATGGCTCTAAACCCAAACGCAGCGTTTAAACTAGTACAGAAAACACAACTAATATAATAATAACTTATATCCTCAACACCCCCCCTCAAATCCTACAAGGATTGCAGGATTTGCAAATTGTAGGGTGCCCGACGTGACTCCATCTTCACAGCTTCTCATACCCAGCTTCTTGATCAGAACTGGGTACCTCTTTCCAGGCAAGGGCTTGGTCAACAGATCTGCAAGCTGATCTCTAGAAGACACAAATTCCACCAAGATTAACCCATCATGGAGCTTCTCTCTTACAAAATGGACATCCAGTTCCACATGTTTTGTTCTTTCATGCAGAACTGGGTTTCTGGCGATATGGATTGCAGATTGACTATCTGACTTGACGGGCACCGGTGCTATGTCATCCACTCCCAATTCATTCAGCAATCTTGTAAGCCAGCTAAGTTCTGCAGTCACCTGCCACATGGCTCTATATTCAGATTCTGCAGAGGACAATGCAACAGAGGACTGCTTTTTAGATTTCCAGGATAAAGGACTCCCACCAAAACAAGTATAATATCCACTAATAGAACGTCTTGTATTCGGGCAACCAGCCCAATCAGCATCACATAAAGCTATCAAATTATAGTCAGATTTGTTATTAAACAAAAGCCCATAGCCAGCAGTCCCTTTAATATACTTAAGAGTATGTAAAACAGCCTGAAAATGCAACACTAATGGAGAATCTAAAAACTGACTCAAGACTTGTATGACATAACACAAATCAGGCCTACTGTGTGACAAAAAACTCAACTTCCCAACCAACAGTCTATAAACACTAGGATCAGTTAAAGGTTGTCCTTCATTTCTTCTCAATTTAACATTAACCTCTAAGGGGCTGACTACAGCCTTCTGCCTATCACACCCAAATTCTCTAATCAGACTATCACAATAAGTTTTCTGTATCAACAAAATCCCTTATGTAGTTCGCAGGAACTGCATACCCAAAAAGAAATTCAGATGTCCCAAATCCTTTATCTTAAACTTTCTGCCAAGCTCAAGTTTAATGGTTTTAATCAGTCCTATGTCATCCCCTGTAATCAATATATCATCTACATAAACCACAAGAAAACAACACTTACCATCAGCCCTTTTAGTAAACAGAGAATAATCGTTCAAGGACTGTTTGAAACCTAAACTTCCTAGGAACTTACTGAGTTTATCATGCCACTGCCTAGACGCCTGTTTCAAGCCATACATCAACTTTCTAAGCTTACAAACCTTTCCTGAATGTTCCAAAGGGTGCCCCTCAGGGATTTCCATAAACACCTCCTCATCTAAATCACCATGCAGGAAAGCATTATTAATGTCTAACTGTCCTATGTGCCAGCCCCTTTTAACAGCAAGAGAAACCAAAGCCTTAATAGTGGTAAATTTTACTACCGGAGAGAAAGTCTCCTAATAATCAATCCCATATTTTTGTGTGTACCCCTTTGCCACTAACCTAGCTTTGTATCTCTCTAGGGATCCATCCGCATGAAGTTTGATTTTAAACACACATTTACATCTAATAGGCTTCTTACCAGGAGGCAACTCAACTATCTCCCAAATCCTATTCTTATCTAAGGCCCCAAACTCATTGTCCATAGCATTCTTCCAATGAGAGCTTCTAATAGCCTCAAAATATGTACTTGGTTCAGTAAAATCAAGAGAACTAACATTAAAACTGTTATGAGTACAACTCCAATCAGAAAACACATACACACAATTCCTTGACAGAGCAGAAGAGGCAATGGTTTCCTTTTCATTCATAGAACCCAGCACATAGTCATCAGCCCAATCATTTCCAGTACGAGAACTAGACTTGGCAGCCCTAGTTATTCTATCATTCAATATTAATGAAAAACAGTCAGAGAAGGACTTATCTTTTTCAGGCTTGCAAGTACTGCCCACAATATATTCATCCAAATATCTCGGCTGATGTCTCTCTCTGATGGAGCGTCTAACAGGACCATCTTTAACTGGAGCTGTAGCAGGTTGGACTTGAGATTGTGAATTTCCATCAGCTTCCTCCAATCTCTGTTCCTCCAAGCTGTGAGACTGATCCACC
>CM041782.1:105005830-105021822 GCA_023374045.1 Limonium bicolor | reverse complement strand
TAACCGGACAAGTTCCATACGCAGGAAGTCATTGACGTACAGAACAACAAGCCTGACGTGAAAATTCTCTCTTGCATAAGCATAGATACCACGGTCCCCTCATTCCACAATAGCTTCAGATCGTCGATCAAGGGGCAAGGTACACATGCTATTACCTGGCTGCTTGGGACCAATATCAGGAGATAACATGATGTACTTTCGTTCATACACAACCTGAGGGCAAACTTTAGATCACTAGCAGAACCGGCCATGTACGTGTTGACTACTCAAGTGCCGTACGGGTTCATTCCATCAGTACATAACCCAAGCCTCAGATTCCTATCTTCATGTCCGAAATGTTCTTTGTACCGTCTGTTGATGTTTCTCCACTGAGGCCCATCTGCTGGATGTCTTAGTTTCTCATCACTCTTTCTACCCTCCGCATGCCATCGTAAGTTCTTTGCATCTTTCGGATTCACAAACAACCGTTTGAATCTGGGTTAAATCGGCAAATACCAAACTAGTTTTACTGGAGGGCTTTTTTTCTGAACGGAGGAGTACTCACCATCTTTATGCTTATACCGGGACAACGACATTTCGGGCAATTGTCCAGATGTTCGTATTCACCCCTGTACAACACACAGTTGTTTGGACACGCGTGAATTTTTTTGTACTCTACTCCCATTGGACACCCATTTCTTTGCCTCATACGTGGTGGTAGGGAGACCGTTCTCATCCGGTAGTATATCATGAATCAGCTCGAGGAATGCCATGAAACCTTTGTCACTCAATCCATATCTTCCCTTTAGGTTGAACAAATTCAATATAGCTGTCAATTTCGTGTACTTAGTGCAAGTAGGATACAACGCCGTCTTCGATGCGTCCAACAACCTTTGATACTCATCCGGCCGGTCGACAAAATTATCCTCAACGTTATCAAGCATCTCGTCCATTTGCTCATCATGATAAGTCGACTCACTGTCAACATTGACTTCAGAAGCGCTGGGAGTTCTGACTCGTTAGTAGTATCGAATGTCTGCTCGGTTCTTGAGTTACACCGATCGTGACTGTAGGAAGCTGAAGCATTATCTTCAACAGGTTCTCCATGAAAAGTCCATTTTCTATAATGTGGCATGAAACCACGAGTCTTCAGATGGAATTGTACGACGTTGATGCTTGAATATTGTCTAACCACACCACAATCAACACAAGGACATGGAATTTTCTCCGCCTTTGTCCTGTCCTTGTGTTGCACTGCAGCTTTGCAAAACTCTTTCACCATTTTGTCAAAATGTTCCCCTCTATCACCATACATCCAGTCACGCTCCGTACTATATGTGCAACAGATCACAGGTGAGTTAGAGCCTCGTAGAATATGGTCTATATTAAGTTGCACATGTTTATTCTTAATGGAGCATGACTGGGATGATTGCCAAGTCTAGCCTAACTCTAAGGTTGCAAACACAAAATAAACTAGCATTTTAAATTTAACAAATTGTTGCACTTCTAAAACAGAAACCGGTGTTTAAAACAATATTACGAATACTTTTTCTACAAAAAATTTGGCATGACCTTTGCATAATTGTACACATCCCGTGCTTATATTCAGCACTCACCAAAGTCATCACAACCACAAACATTCCAACAATGGCAGCATGCAACCAACAATTAAAATAAGTCAATTCTTTACTAGCTAACTGAAAACCAATTGCAAATTCAGATCATCAAACCAACATTTTCAATTCTCCACTGTATAAGTTCAAACCCGTTTAGAATTAAAACAGAATCGAGAGTTAAAATACGTACTGTTTTTTAAGGATTTATGGAGTGGGGAGACTGGTGCCTGAGAGGTAAGCTTCTGTGCGAGAGATGCAGCAATACCACTTTCTGATATGTCTCTGCAAGGGAGCAACAAAAAATAAATTACAAAAGAAATGCATCAACAAATATGGAAGAAGCTAAATTATGTACTAGCACTTATATTTAAATACATAATTGCATTTATTAAACAAAAAATAAGGTTTAGTTACTTACTTGTGCACAGAGGAGGAAAGTGCAACAGTAATGGAAGAAGGCGGGAAACAAGAGAGGTGATTCACGGACTTGAATGTAGTGAGACCTGATAAAAAAATAGATATTTAGACATTTACACATACATCAAACAATATTAATTACGAAGAGATTTTGTTAAAAAAAATCGGCATGACTTTTGCATAATTTTACCTATCCCATGCTTATTATTAAGCATTCACCAACCATTCATCAACACACAATTTCCATCACAAACCAAACTAATACCAAATTTATCCATCAAACCAAATTTTAATAATTTGGAAATCAAGGACACAACCATGCTTATTATTAAGCATTCACCAATTATTCAACAACACAAATTTCTATCATAAACCAATAATATATACCAAATTTATTCATCAAACCAAATTCCATAATTTGTGGAAATCAAATACAAAGTACAAAAGAGAAAAATGATAAGTTAGATTATATTACCGGTTCGTAAATGAATTGTTCTCCGCTCCGCTTTCAATCTACCATGAAATGGTTAAGAAGCTTCTTAAGTATTATCTGTAGAGACACAAATACATATAGACACAAGAGAAACTTAGTAGTTGTGTTTGTTCCTTATATGCAGTTAGGTTGCAAATTTACAGTGAGTGAAGAGAATGAAGAGTTAAGTTAAAAAAAAATTTACCGGTTCCTAAATGAATTGTTTTCAGCCCCTCTTCTCAATCGGGCGTGCGAGACGCGTGTAGCAATACCAATCTCTACAGAGGCAACGCAGACGCAAAATAAATGAATTGAGGCCGCAAAACTATTGCTTACAATGTTTATAATTAGCTTATAATTATAAGCACAAATAATGCTCAAATATTGTTCCACCCCATATATAAGCATAATAAATCTAGCCCAAATAAGCTAACCTAACTATACTTAAAAGAAGGGCCAAAAACAGCAAAAAAATTCACTCGGACATTTCGTCAAACACCTGTGTGTATACATAAATTTATTAGTTAACAACCAAATCTTGCAAAATTTCACACACAATAAATATCAGCATCCACAATCACAATGTGACAACAATCTATCAATTTTACAACATTAACAACTATTTAAACAAAACCGAAACGAAAAATTTGGGGCTTATACACTACCGGCGCGTCTGTTGTTGGGCGGGAGGAGGGCGGCGACGACCACCGACGCGACAACCACCGACGGCGCGACGTCCGGTGAAGGTGGGAGGAGGAGGAGGGCGGCGACGGCAGTGTGGTGGTGGTGGCGTCGGGGTTTAGCTAATCGCCGCGGAAACAGAGAGAGAAGGGTAATTAGGTTAATGAAATCGTAATTGTGTCGGGCGGGCTGGGGGCTAATTAAAACGACCTATTTCGGCGGTTCTTTGTTAGGAACCACCGAAATAGACCCTCTGTATATAAACAAAATAAAAAGACCTATTTCGGCGGTTCCTAACAAAGAACCGCTGAAATAGATGATTAAATTAAAAAAAATAGAAAAATAGAAACACCTATTCGGCGGTTTCGTGTAAGGAACCGCCGAAATAGGTCTCTTTTATTTTTTTATTATTAAATAGGGCCTATTTCGGCGGTTCATATCTAGGAACCGCCAAAATAGGTGCCTTCTTTACAGACCGCATACATCTCGGGCCCCTATTTCGACGGTTTTATCTACAACCGCCGAAATAGGGGCGCCGAAATAGACGTTTTTTGTACTAGTGATATATCATTGTGTTTACATATGATAACAATGAGTTTTAATTAATTTCATTACATAACACTTTGTCTCATATTTCGTTTATTCCTCCTTTAATAATATTGGAAAATGTCTAAAATACCCCTCTTAACTACGTGAATGAGAAGAGAAAAACACCCTCTCCACTGATTTCTGTGATGTTAACGGAGGAATAAATAAAATATGAGACAGAGTGTTATCTAGTGAAATTAGTTAAAATTCAGTATCATCCTATCTAATTTTAAAAACATAATGGTATAATGTGAATTAAACAAAAACTCATTGGTATTTGATGAAATTTCCACTTTCTAACTTTGAAGTTTTGTTTCTTTCCATGAAACCATTGAATATTATTCCGGGTGTTTTAATTCACCGATTCTTGCTGCCTGGTTAATGGCGTTGTTTTCTCTCTTTCTTTTCTCCTTATTACCGGTGTGTGTACGTCTCCCTACGGTGGGATGTTCTTGGGACTTCGATATCCATGGCTACTCGCTTGTTTTATTGGGAACTGAGGACAATGATTTCTATTGCCTTGTGCAAGAGGAGAAAATCCTTAGCGCCGACACGCACACACGTTATGGGGCACTCGATTACAATGCAGCGATATTCCTCGATACTAGACGCATGCTGGCTACAGGCTGCCGCATGAAATATTCTCTCTTTGACCCCCGGAATTCTTGTCACTATAATACCAGCCCACGCCAGAATCGTCTATCACAATCTACCAACCCCCACTGCTTTCCTGCCTTGCGTGTTCCTCTTCCGACTCAAACACTACATCCACAAAATCTACACTGATCTTCCCTAACCCTCATAATCACATTCATGAGACCGTGGAAGTTAATGGTGTTATCTTGTCGCCTATCGATGTCTCATTGCCCAGCTCTTCTCCACCATCCTCATCTGCGCGACCACTCTGGCCCTTATCCTCAAGGAGCATTGGAGTGAATTTGGCGGGTTTTGCTTCACAAACACTGGAAACAACATCTTCGTCTTTGAATATGAGACTATTTCTGCCATGCAATTGATTCTTGTGAGGGAGTCGTAGACTATAAATGACAAGTTATTCGTCATCCAGCCTCTTGACCCTGCTAAACAGATTTCCCAGCATGAGTTTACTTGGATTCCTTTCTGGGTCCGCCTCCATAAGTTTTCTATGCCCCTCCACAATTAGGAATTTGCAAGGAGTGTCACGATGAAGATCGGCCATTTCACGGGAATAGTCGAGGATGGTGCCTCATTAGGGTGTCGGTACTTATGTTTCAAAGTCCTCATGAATGTTCAACTGCCTGTTTTAAGATCCCCTCCTATGTCTTTCAATGGTCAAGTTCTTGTTTTTACCATTACGTACGATAATATGCCTCTGATTTGTTCGAAGTGTGGGCTTGCAAACATGTAAATTGATATATTAAAAACTACAAAATTAAACCTAGAATTTAATAAATCAATAAGTCTGTCGGGTTGTAAATTTCTCAGTCGCAGTAGTATAGTAAATAGAAGCAACCGGATATAAATCCACGGGACTTGAATAAAATAAGTCTAATCCTAGAAAACTAGAAATCAAAGGGGGTTGCATGTTGTTTTGAAGATTGAACTAACTAAAATGAAATTAAATAAGCAATTAATGAAAATCAGTCTTAAAGATGATCAGATGAGTGGAACTCCGGGTTTGGGTTGTTCTACACTTGATATAATTAGCAACTTCTACAGTTTCCTGTGAGATATGGATTGACAAATTCTTTGGACTCTCTTCAATTCTAAATCCTAGTTAAAAAAGAGCTCCCCTATCAGAACATGTCAGTTCTAATCTAGAAGCATACATAACACATATAGGCGGATTAAAAATGAAATATTATTAGCAACTATAGGGAAAACTCATCTATCCGACTGATTTTTCATAGATTTTCATATTAACTTGACCCTCTTTCACTGGTCAGATCAAAACAAATTTCATAAAATAACTCTAAAAACTCATGATATTATTAGAGAATATGAACGTTTAATATTAATCTAGAAACAATCAAATATATTCTCACATCCAAACTATAGATAAATTAAGCTAACCCATATCCATTACAAACAACCCTTCCCAGAGCAAA
The DNA here is from genome assembly GCA_023374045.1 of Limonium bicolor. NCBI lineage: Eukaryota > Viridiplantae > Streptophyta > Magnoliopsida > Caryophyllales > Plumbaginaceae > Limonium > Limonium bicolor. Next base: position 105,015,982 of record CM041782.1, on the reverse strand, counting down.
TCATCACTAGCCAGACATGTTAATGAAACTGATAAATGAAATCGGAAGAGAATGGAAAACCCCCAAATCCATTTTGCTATCTAGATCCCGAGACTTGTCGGTACGAGATTGAAGATCTTGGTCGAATCACTTCTGACGATGCTCTACGATGATGATAATGATTCGTGCTATGATAGTGCTTGAAGATGATGCTGATGATGGTGGAAAAGATGAGTGCGTGAGTAGTCATTAGAGAGCGTCGTTGTGTGTCCAGTATGCCGTCGAGGAAGCAGTAGAACTTCTGACCAGCTAAATGCTAAAGCATTTGATCAATGAATGGGAGTGGAAAGTGGTCCTTCCTCGTGGCATTTTTAAGACGATGATAGTCAATATACATTCTCGATACGGTCATCTGCCTCTGGGGGACCATCTCACCCTTCTCATTTGGGAATGCTACGATCACTTCCTTCTTTGGCACGACCTGAACTAGGGAAACCCACTGGCGGTCTGAGATAGGGTAAATTATGCTAGCATTGAGAAGCTTCAGAACCTCAACTTTACCACCTCCTTCAGGTTGGGATTTAATCTCCTCTAAGGCTGTCTCACCACTTTGTAACTGTCTTCCATGTAAATTTTGTGAGTGTAGAAACCTGGATTGATCCCTTTAATATCAGCAACTAAGCACCCCATGGCACCCTTGTGTCTCTTGAGCACCTCCAGAAGTCTAGTCTCATGCGAAATAGATAAAGATGCAGAAATAATGACAGGTCGGGTGCTACCCGCTGCCAGAAAAACATATTTAGGGTGAAATTGAAGAGATTTAAGCTCGAAACTATGAGGCTTCTCTATTGAAGGGATGGGCCTCTGAATAAGTCGGTCAAGCTTCTTCACATGAGGGGTGAATGAACGAAAGTATGATCTCCCTTGGTTGAGCTGCTGGACAACTGAGGCCATCTTAAAGCTTTCCTTGTCATCTTCAATAGATGAAATATCCCAAACCTAGGTATGGTAAGTGAACATAAATTTATGGTGTAATAAGGCTAAAACATGCCTTAGAAACATTGGTAGACGATTTAAACCAAAGAAAACACAAGAAACACCATAGAGTCAATTTAAGCAAATACTTACTCTAGACTTGGTGTAACCTTTAGGACCCAAAGGTCATTCCTAGACCTTATTAACATTCTAATAAACATGTTAAACCAATTACCAAAGAAAACTAAGCTCAAAAACAAGTTAAAACACAAATTGTGCTTTAAGACTTCTTAAAGCACATTTTTGAAAATTTGTCTTAGAAATGAGTTTTAAGTGGCTAGTTGACCAAGATTATACCATAATCTACATGTGTACTACTTTGTATCACATTATGAAGCCTAAATCAATAAGAAACCAAAAATTTCACAAATTTGTGCACTAATTATGAATAGTACCCAAATAGTTCCCAAAATAAGTCAAATGACTTTCTTAAGTGGTCAATGGTCAAATAACACCTAAATATCTAAGGGAATGAGATGGGGGCCGGTTTTTTAGAGGTGAGTCATCACCTTATGCCAGCCTTTACAAAAGAAAGGGAAAAGAAGGAAAATGACTATTTACCTTTATTAAGCAAATATCTTCCTTACCCCTTCTCTCTCCTCTCTTCTTCATTTCACTCCTTCCCCACCGGTTTTTCTCTTCTTCTCTGCTCCAAAACCGTGAGAGCTCCAGCCATTGTTCTCCATCTTCAATCTCTTGCCAAATCCAAGTCCAATCCAAATCAAAAACTAAGAGCATATTTGTGCTAGTTAGACCAAGGCCTTCAATTCCTTCTTTTCAAATATCCAAAAGCTCATGGTTGATTCTATGAAGAAACACCATGGAAGAGCTTCACTTGAAGAGAAATATTCAGTTTTAAGAGCTCCTTTACATTTCCATTCATTCAAGGTAAGAAAAGCTTGAAAAATCCAAGTTTTCTCCATTTTCCTTAATGTCCAAAAATGACTTCTCATGGTGCCTTGCTGTACTCTTTGATTTATCCTTAATTCAATCTCCAAGGGACTAGTGGAGGTCCTCCCTTTGATTCCCTACCAAAGTCTATCTTAAGACTCCAAAGGTAATCATGCATTTTAAATGATTTAAACACTCTTTTTACCCTAAGAGTAAATTCCATGAGTCTAGGTATATTCCTTAGCACTCGTTACATTATTTGAATGTTGATAAGAAGCTTAGCAAGGGAACTAAAAGTCCTTGCCAAAAATCAGCTAAAAAGCCAAAGGAAGAGAGAAAGAAAAATGCTTGAAAAACAAGGTAACTTACTTACCTTAAGGTGGTTTAATGTCTTAAGGAATGGTGTTTAGATAGATACCAAATTTATCTTAGAGCTTACATTATATAACCTAGGAAAAAGAATTTGAACAAGCTTGTGAACTTGTGACTAAGGAGCCAATGGAAAATGAGTAAGTAAGATAAGCATAAGATGGATTATAAGAGCATTATAATTGCTATGAGATTGAGTGTTGTGTAAATGCAGGTTGAAAGATATTTATGTGGGAAATTCAGTGTTTAGTTATGACATTTAAGGGCCTAAGAGCCATGCCATTTAAGGGCCTAAGAGCCATGTCATTTAAGAGCCTTAGTGCTATGCAATTTAAGATTATTGCTCCATATATGTTTGTTATGAATGGTTTGATTTGGGTGAGAAATATCATGAGAAAAAGATTTGATGTGTGTGTTGATTAGAGGAGATAGACTATGCATAGGGGCATGATGATATACTAGAGGATCTATGGTGAAATTTAGTAGAAACAAAGTGTTTTAGTGGTTGTTGTGAATTAAAATGACCAAGGATTTACTAGGAATCATTAAAGGAAATTTGAGTGGAAATGAGTTAACAAAGGTGTTCTTGAGGATTAGAATGACCTAGAGTTGTCTATGAGGAACTAGAAGTCTAATAAGAGTGATAATTACCTTTAAACTACAAGGGAAGGATTGCCAAGATTAATGTGAAGTTTGAGGAGAAATGTGTGAGATGTTAAAAGATTGTCTAGTGGTGAATTAATAAGTATAACCTTGTTGGTAATGGGTGGACTTGGGTGATGTAGGTGCAAACTGTAGGTGAATGTTGTAAGTTGCCAAGGGAATGACTAAGGATGTATAAGAGTGTATAATCATGAGCACGGTAAGGAAATTGAGTAAAGGGGATGTTAATGTTTGAGAGGAATTTAGAAGGGTCAAGTTGAAAGAGAAAGGATGAGTACAAGCCTAAGTAATTGTGTAGTTGGGTGAGGAACAATGTTAAGGTGTTAAGAGGATGGCTAGAAATGCATAAGTATGTGCAAGGTTAGGAATAATGAGTAGTAAGTGTAAAGGAGAGGAAGTTGTGCATGGAGATGCAATATGACCTTGAGAACTTTGAGAAGTTTGAGTTAAGGAGAGGGGGATGATTGATAATTCTTGAGGAGTAGTCAAAATGGTTGAGAGGAAACACTTTGGTTAATTGAGGTTTTAGGCAAAGTCTACATGTTGGAAGTGTAAGGAATTAAGTTTCAAGTGTTAAGGATTTAGTAAAAATTTGAGTAAATGATCAAGGAGTTTGATGGTGGGTTAATTAATGAGTTTGGTGGATGATTTAAGAGGGTGTGAAAGTGCCAAAATGATGTTAGAACATACTAGGACACTTGTGAGAAGGTTTGGAGTGAAATAAGCACTTGGAAAAATGGGTCTGACTTCGACCAACCTTGGGAAGGTCGGTCGGGCTAGAATTACCCATCCAGGAAGCCTTTTGACTTCGACCGACCTTGGCAAGGTCGGTCGGGCTAGAATTTCCAAACAGTGATGTCTTCTGACTTGGACCGACCTTAGGACCTACCTTGGCAAGGTCGGTCGGGTTGAAATTTTCAAACGGTGAAGTGCACTGACTTCGACCAACCTTGGGACCTACCTTGTAGGGTCGGTCAGACCTTTAAAAAAAGAGAGAGAGAAAGAGTGGCATTAGTAGTCCACCATTAGAAGGGTAATGATGATTAGAAAAAATAAGCATATAAGGACTTAGGAAATTGAGAGAAGTAAAATGATTTAAGTGGTTAAGTTTAAATTACAATGACTTAGAGGTTATTAACCGGAAATAGTTTGATGATACGAGCTAGGTTAATTACAAGTTATTAACCACCCGATTCGATGAATGTTTTAGGGTTTGAGTAAGTGGAACTCCGAAGGAGATTAGGCAACCGAACGACCAACGGTGAACGGTATGGTTTTCTTGTAGCCTTCTTGCTAATGAGGTGTACCTCCGCTTGTGTGCTATTTGTTTATGTGTTCCGACTAAACAAGATAAATCATGCAACCGGTTTATTGTATGTGTTGTGTGTTGTATGAGGCTAACACAACCTACCTTTGAGAACTTACTAACTAATGTTAGTAAACAATTGTGTGAGAATTAAGGAACACTCCCAAATATTGGTTTGTTAGCAACCAAAAGAGGTTTAACTAGCAAACATTGTCGTTGAGACTTCTACTAACTGGAACTTGGGGGTGAGGAATCCGGGACTGACTCCGGTCATGCATGTTGAGTTAGGAGGTCGGTATCCTTATCAGGTCCGTCCTCCATTGAGACTTGTCTTCGGACTTGTCGCCTAGAGTCGACAAATAGACTCGGCCACCTTGGATTACAGTTCAAGGTGGGAGGCAAGACTAAGATGGTGCGGTGGGATCTCCTAAATCCCAAAATTAAGAAATATTGTTTATTTAACCAATGGAGTTGATAGCTCATTGGCTAGGGTTACTTTTGACCCGACAAAGATAAAACATTGAGTTAGGAAACAACCAATTCTAATTAAAGAACGGTTGGGACACTGAGATTACTCTCGTATGGTAGTCTATGTTAATAAGTTGTAGTATAATGTATTAGGATGTAAGATACTTTGTATTGATAATATGTAAATGGTTAAGGCTTGTAAGTACTAATGTTCGATATATTCGTGTCCATCAGACCGTAGCTAGATCTTAGAGAATTTAGCATGCCTAGTTAGTCACGTGGGTGACTAACGGCGGTAACACCATCTTTGTAGAAATTTCCGCTGCAATGTTAATATAAGTAATTGGAGGTTTATGAGATGAGTATGGACTTATGAGTTAGGGTGTTACAATAGATAAGCTCAATACCTGGCCTAAAATGTTAGAAGACTCACACAAGGAATTACGAACATCAGTACTTCTAGGGATGTAATCATCCTCTGGATGAGAAAAATCCTCAAGTAAATCAGCATAAAATACAGCATGAGAAGAAGTGTTCTTTCGCATCATCTTATTAATATAAAAACTCAGTTCTTCGTCTTGGAATTTCAAGGTGATCTTTCCCTTATCAACATCGATAACAATCTTAGCAGTACGAAGAAAAGACCTACCTAAAATTAAAGGTACCTCAACATCCTCATCCATGTCAAGGATTACAAATAAGTTGGAAAGAAAAACGTACCAACACCAACAACCACATTCTCCACCATACCTTGAGGTGTGGTCGATGATCTATCAGCTAACTGAAGATTAAAATGAATCGGCACGAGCTCACCCGCATAAAGCTTCTTGAACATCGTATACAGCATCAGATTGATGCTCGCTCCTAGATCACAAAGGCCATATCCACAGTCCATATCTCCAATGGAGCAAGGAATAATGGGATGACCTGGATCACCACGCTTGGGAGGTAGCTTCTGCAGGATCACTGCTGAATAAGTCTTAGTCAGCTGGATGGTGTCCTTCTCCTTGTACTTCCTCTTGTTTGAAATTAAATCCTTGACAAATTTAGCATAGTTAGGCATCTGTTTAATTGCATCAATAAGAGGAATGTTAACTGTAAGTTTACAAAAGACATCTAAAAATTTTCCAAACTGCTCGTCAAGCTCTCGCTCTTTGAGACGGTTTGGAAAAGGAAGTTCTTTTGTAAGTGCGTTTCCTTTCGTGTTTTTTACAATAGTTAAATGAGAGTTGGAAGAAGTAGGAGCATGGATCTGCTTATGAACTACCTCAGGAGGAGCAGGTTGCCCTGATGGTGCACTAGTAGTACTAGAAGGGGGCTTGATGAAGAGGGGACAAGTAAGATCAACCAAGAGACCAAAGATGCTAAAAATCTAAGGAAGGCCAGGGAATTATTATTTAAATTCAGAGCATGTAAAGTAGTATGTAAATAAGCGACCGGGCGCCTGTGCCCAGGCGCATCTGTAATAGTGACCGAGCATCTGTGCCCAGGCGCATCTATAATAGCGACCAGGCGAGTGTGCCCGGGCGCAGGGCAAAGTTAGGATTAGGCGTTGGCCCACTTAGACGGCTCGACAGTAACATAATGATAGCCTGGCAGTAACAAACCGACAGGATGGCAATACTAGGGACTGTAAGGAAATCTATAAATAGGGGTTCACCCAAAGCAGGGACCTCTATCAGAACTGAATCATTCAAAAGCTCATAATCTCTTTCTATTTAGAAGCTCTTTCTCTCTTTTTTCTCTTCCTTCGACATCCACTTTCCCACTCGATCTTAGACAAAAATAGGAAGTGATCGCGAACCGAAACTAGGATAGGTAGTAGAGGAAGATATCTTTTCATTTGGCTCGTCTGTGGGAATCAAACAGCTCAGATCTAGCAACCATGAATCCACCACGACAAAAGTAAGACTTTCGTAATAATGAAACATCAAGATGAGGTAGAAAACATATTTTTTGCAGGTTCAGTGAAATATTCCTCCAAAAACAAGAAGAGCACCAGAAGTCAGTGTTGAAGCCTCCGATTCAATCTCCAAGAAAGACTTGGAGGGCATGCTGAACGTCTTACTAGAGTGATGATGAAAGAATCGTCGAAGGCAACGAACACTACAGCAAGAGCTTATGAAAAGATGAATGATTACCATAGAGGTGGGAAGAAATGGCTGAGGGCGATCGAACTGCTGAAAGGGAGAGACTTTCCCATGAACACTTAGGGGATTAGCTACTTTGCCCTAGAATCTCTTCCCCAGGGACGCTCTCCAAGAGCATTAAGCTGGATCCCTACTAGGGCCCCGCAGACCATCTTCAGCTTCAAACAGTTGACGGAAGATTCCAACAATACTTCACAGGTAGCAAGAAGTCCAAAGGAAACAATCGAGCTGGTGGACTAAGGCAACAGAGGGAGAGTCGGTAAAGAATACAGTGAGCGATTCCACAAACAAGTTGTAGAATTGACAATGTGGATGAGATCTTGAATAAAGGCATTTGGTACAGATTGGGTCATCCCCGACTCACTGGGAAAATAGTGACAAGGCACCAAAAACTCACGGAGAGCTGGCTAAGATGCTCCATGACTTTATAAAGTCAGAAATAGCCAAGAATAAGGCAAAGGACCTGGCAAACAGCTTTAAGGCACCGACTACTACTGAAAAGAAGGTTGGCTCTAGGGAAGCATCGTGGGAGGAAGCTCCTCGACCCGGGGGCTCAATTGTGTCACTCTCTCTAAGGAACTTAAGAAATAGGTACACAAGAAGAGAGGTAAGCAGCATGCCGGGCCGTAAAAGATCAGCAGAAAAAGAAGTGCACCCCGATTTAGACCATTGTAATCCTTTGGGCTGATCACAGGTCTGTAGAAGGGACAAAAGGAGAGTGAGCAAAAAGGAGAACTAGGCTATCATCAAAGAAGAAAATATGAAATTTTATTTCCTTTAAAAGCATTTTCATGTTGTTATCCAGGAAAAAAACTATTGAAATAAAAACTACGGACGATCTAATATGAATTTCTCCTAAGAAATTTACAGAGCTCTTTTCGGAAGTTAGACCATTAACTCCAACGAAAGGAAAAGACACATACATGAGGTCAACCAGGAGCTCCCCAAGTGGATGGCAAAGCAAGAGAAGCTTCCTTCAATCTACTTCACCGAAGACGGTGAAGATGAGTTTCGTATCCCCACACCGACCACTCGTCATCAGAGCACAATCAACGATAGAATGGTAGAGAAATATTATACAACGGAGCCAAGGCGAATGTCATCTCCTTGGAAGCAGTCAAGAAGCTCGAGATCCCGGAGCAAAATTAAGCCTCACTCAGCTTTTTTGGGAGGCTTTGTAGGAGGGATCTCAGCTAAGTCCTTAGTAAGTGTCGATATCACAATGACTCTGGGGCAGGAGACGAGAAAGAACAAAAATTTATCAACTTTCATCATGCTCGGGCTCTCTGGGTACAACATGTACCTTGGACAGCTAGGAATCAATGCCGAGCCATATAGTACTTACTACTAGAAAATGAAGTATCTGACTAGGTCAGGAAAATTGGTAGCCGTCAGGGGGCCAGAAAGTGGCACGGGTATGTGAGGTTCGGATCATGAAGAGCCTACTAGTTAAGACAGTTGGCTCATATAAGAAATTCAAAGGAAACAACTCTTTTCCCCGGGCCCAGATGGTAAAACAGAGGACTATGGTGCGCCAAGTAATTTTTCAAGTGAGGTCAACATTCGCCTGGAGAGCGAAGAAAATGCCTGGAATAGACCCAAGCATTATCCATCATAACCTCTAGTAGATCCGAAGCACCCGGTCATAAACCAACGAAAAAATAATGGAGAGAAAAAGACTCCGCCGCCCGGGTGGAAGTGGAAAATTTGCTAAAGGTCGGGTTCATCCGTGAGGTCCATACTCCAATGTTAGCCAATGTTGTCATGGTAAAGAAGTCAAATGGGAATGGTGGATGTGTGTATACTTCACACACTTAAATAAAGTGTGTCCCAAAGATTTTCCCTCCCTCATCCATAGACAAATTGGTTGTACTGTACTAAGTTTTTTTGATGCATTTTCAGGATACAACCAAAAAATAAGGAAAAAGACACGGAAAACCTCTTTTATATCACGTCTTTAGGAACGTTCTGCTACAAAGTGATGTCTTTCGGCCCAAAGAATGCAGCGGTAACCTTCCAAAGAATGATTGACAAGTTTTTCAAAGAGAATCTCTCTCGCACATAGAGGCCTATATTGATGACATCGTCGTAAGAAGCGACTCAAAGGGCAACATGAAAGATCTGGAGGAAAAATTCAATACCTTGGACAAATATCAAATCAGTTAAACGCCGAGAAATGCGTTTTGGTAACCCACAGGAGGATTTCTTGGCTTCATTGTGGGTTAGTGCGGGATCGAAGTCGACCCAGAAAAGACTTAGGTCGTGCTTAGCCTCTCTCCTCCTACATCAAGGATATGCAACCTTAATGGGAAGACTCACGGCCTTAAGTAGATTTGTTTAAAAATCCAAGAAAAATCAATTCCATTCTTCAACACACTACGAAAAAACAACAAATGTCAATTGGGACAAGAGTGTGTGGAAGCCATCGAGAAAATCAAAGGATGCTTAGGGAGTTACCCAAGCTGGGTGTTCCCGCCCCAGGCCAGAACCTTTATCTCTATCGTTCAGGATCCGACTAGGCGGTAGCAACATTCCTAATAATGGAGGAGAAAAGAAGGAGATCCTAGTCTATTACACCAGGAAAATCCTGACGGCAACGGAAGGGCTCTACAACCAACATTGAGAAAATACTTTTTGCCATTAAATTAAATTGGCCATTAAAGCAATAACTAACAACCCCAATGCGTCTGGGCGCATGGTTAGCTGGACGGTCGAGCTAACGCAGTATGAGATCCATTTCCTGCCTTGAATGGAAATCAAGGCCCAGGCCTTGGCAGATTTCATAACATAGACTAGCTTCGCTCAAGATGAAAACAAACTCTATCACCATTCATGATTCTGGTCATTGGAGCTCGGTGCAAGTCCGGAGCGGGCACGGGCATCGTATTCAACACCGGACAGGCGAGATCTCAATTATGCCTTCATATTAGAATTTGAAGTAACCAACAATGAAGCAGAGTATGATGCCCTCATTGACTCTATGCTGGTAGCAAGGCAAAATGATAACATTTATGAAGTAAAGAGGAGAAACTCTAGAAGTATCTACTAAAGGTGCAAGAGTTAAAAGCAAACTTCACGAGATGTGAGCTAAAGCACCTTCCCCGGCCAAGAATATTGAAGCAGATACCTTGTCAAAGCTAGCAAGCATGGCCGAAAGGGTCCCAGAAAAAGTCTGGTTGGAAGTAAAAACAAATTCAAGTATAAATGAGGAGCGGGTGCTGTCCCGAGCCCAACGGGCTAAGAGAATCCTGGATAAACTCCTGTCATCAAATAATCATAAAGGAAAACTCC
>CM041782.1:104932959-105005330 GCA_023374045.1 Limonium bicolor | reverse complement strand
GACCCCATTGTGAGCAACGACTCTGGGATGGTTGGTGGGTTTCGATTTGGATTAAGATTTTCGAGATGGTTGGTGGGTTTCGATTGGATTGATATTTTCGGGATGGTTGGTGGACTTTGATTTAGATTGATACTTCGAGTCGAGTGGTGGGTCGATGTGATTTGTGTATTTTGATGTGGTTGACAATTTTTTGGTTATGGACGAATGGCTTTGGTATGGTCAGTTATGACTTCAGATTCGTCGAGATGACTCCGGGATGGCTCGAAATAGCCCCGGGGAGGCTACGAGATGACTCCATTTGATGATAGTGAGGAAGAAAGGTGAACTTTTGCCTGTGAGGTGGTCGCACCCTCGGCGGGCTGCCTACGTACTCAATTCCGCATTGAGATCAGACCATACGTAGTTCAAAATTCTATAGGCAAGACCTTGGTGATGAAATGGCTCCAACAGGGATGTTAGGTGGCTCCCATATTATTCTCGAACTGTTGGGATGGCTTGTGTAGCTCTCGAGGTGGTCACAATGTTTGAGGATGGCTCCAGTTTGGTTCTGGATATGGTGTTGATGAGGCTCGAGCATGACACTGGATGGCTCCGGAATTGTCTTCGGACGGCCTCGGATGGCTTTAGTTTGGTTTGATGTAGCTCGAGGATAGCCCAGGATGGCTCCGAGATGGTTCGATGTAGCTTGATGATGGTCTGGGATGGCTCCAGTTGACATCTTTTGATCTACAGTTATGCTTCTACAAATGCAACTGAAGTCGATTTTTAGTGAGACTATGTAGAGTTCTTACCAGTCGGATGTTGAAGGTGAAATGGTTATGATGCATGCAAATACTAAATGCTAGAAGAGATGCAAAATGCATATGCAGTTTTTTGAAGAGAAGGTATAATTCTATCTCTATTACTATGAGGTTTACGAATATAAGACATCTTCGGTTCGGTCTTGAGTGATTGTTGAACTGGAATGTGTGAATCACTTTCCTCTCATGGAGGGATGAGGGTTAATCTCTCGTGAGTATGGCCGTGTGTGCTAATGTCGTGATGATACTCTTGATGCTCAGAACAGTATTTTCTTTAGAATTCCTTTTAAGGTTATGGACTTTCCGATCCTTACAAATTTCTCACCTGCAATAGGGGTAGGCTGTTTATGTCTTGGTGTTTAGAATGGAGATTCACTCGCACTCATAAAACCTTGTGATGTAAGGTCACACTCATTCGTTCATGGTCCCTTTGGTATGACGGGACATGTTGATAACAAGTACAAAACTTATGATTCGCGTTTCAGATCCGATACTTTCAGTTAACGCTCATCAACTAACGAGTCAGAGGTCTTTTATTGGGTTACAACGGGGCTGAGAGGTATGATGTATGACACATGGGACTGGAGGATTTATTTGGGAATCGTGGAGCTTTTGTGCAATAGAGGACATATTTCGCCTTCGCCATGGGTGGAATGATTAGACTGGTTTTGATAACCTTTATTGATTTCTACGGGACATCATTGGTCCTTCGGATTTGGATTTCTTCTTCTTGCCTCTTTTGGTGTACGGTTTTAACTTTCTTCTCATTTTTGTTGTTTTTGAAATTGTACTTGGCTCATGGGCTTTCTCAAGCGTTCTTTACTTTGTATTTTGGCTTTCAGCTTTAGAGTTGCATTGACTCGCTGATTTCTTGAACATTTTTGGTGTTCTTTTGTGGTGTCTGGCTTTGGAGTTGCATTGACTCCTTGATTTCTTCAAACATTTTCATTTGTTGTTTTGTGAAAGATGGTGGGGAGGGGTCATGGCTCCGGCTCTTTCGGGGTCCTCTATTGCAAGGGTAGGTAAGTATATGCGTAGATTGGCATATTGTGGAGTTCGCACAAAAAGGTTTATCTTGGAAGGCTCAGCGGGGCTCACTAGAAGATTACGTGCAGGGCAGCCAAAGATTTTTGGTTTCGTGGAGATTTTGTTCCTAAGTGCCTCGTCATTCTCATTAGTCAATGATTGTTTTCTTACTATTCTCGGATCTTTGCATGAATCACAGTTCGTATCCTGTTTATCGACATCGATCTCACTACGAGTTGTGTCTCTCAATGTGCTAAAGGAATGCACATGTCGCTCGTGGTTTTACCTCTATGGAATCTCTTTACCTTCCCTCATCGCTAATCGGATTGTCCAACGCCCTCATTTGAAATTCAAGGGAAAATACCGCTTTTCGCACGCTACTCACTTTGCTTGTGGTGCTGATTTTGATCAAACCCTTGTGTTCATTGACGGGTCGAGAGTATAGTGGTTCACGCACTCTATTCAATCAATCTCTCAAGATTTTTACCAAAGATGTTGCTTCGATATGGAAGTATGCAAATGCAACTATCTACAATGCATTATGTTGTGGTAATATGGAATTACTACATATAGGATGCATGAAGTATTGATTAAATGTGTTTTTTTTGTGTTTTTTTTTTATGCAATGCATGAGTGGTAAGGCCACGCCTAGTCTCGCTTGAGTCGGTCCCAATTGATGGTCCCTGAAGCTCATCCCGTCATTGTAAGCCCTGAAGATTGTCTATTGTTGGGTGCGATTTGAGAGAAGCCGTTTCAGAATGGTATTCGGCTGATAATTGGCTTCTGGAGTTTTGGACCTTTAGGGAGTGACAACTCCCGCATGGTGGCCCCACGATGTGACAGTGACTGCATTTTTGGGAATTTTTGGGTGTGTGATTGTCTTTGGATTTTTGGATGTATGATTTTTTTTTTATTTTTGGATGTATGATTTTTTTAGATTTTTGGATGTATGCATTTTTTTTGGATTTTTTTTGGGAATATGATTTTTTGGAGGTTTGCTTTTTTGTGGTTGTTAGTCTCTATGTACATGGTATGCCGAATGGGAAGATGCTTGTATCCTTGGTATTTCTTGCTATCACTTCGAGGGTCACACTTTCACTCGTGGGCAAACGCGGTTAATCACCTGCAAACACAATCATTATAATAGAAAAAGAATATGACAAATGTGAATGTTAGCATGCTTTGAAAAAATGGGATGAATGCTTGTGTGTGATGTGTTGACAATGATTCGCATGATTATGCCCTTTTTCTGAGGTCGACAGGCCTTGTGTATGTTTGACGAATTTGAACTGACCAAGAATGCACAAACTTTTTGTAATGAATGCAATGCATGCGGTTTATTTTGTGCTCGATTGCGTTTGTTAATGTTGTTATTCAGGGGACGCCTTCTGTAGATACCCTGAATGTTCACCCCATAAAGCAAAGCTGATGAACGACATATAATTGTGAGGGGTCGCTCCTTATTCGTTCTTTTCTTTATACGTGCATGCCAAAAGAAACCAAGTTTTTGGAAAAATAGTTTTAAAAACGCATGTTTTCAAGGTGGTGGATTTTCTCAATATAAATTTTGACGCTCGGTCATTCGCAAATAGAATAGGGAGCGGGGAACCCTATACACATTGATCTAAATAAATTTAAAGGGAATGTATAAACCTATACATGCAATCTACTCAGAAATGGATAAGAGAGGAAAGAAACATAGGGGAAAGCCTATACATCATCAATCCTAAAAAGTCATTAAAAGGGGGAATTTTGAGCTGAACTTATTCTGAACTTTTGCTGGACCGTCTTCAGGCTTCTGACTGACTGCACACGCTCGGATTCCTGGTTGGCTGCTCACTCATTTCTGGGCTCCTGGTTGGTAGCTTGCTCGTCTTTAGGCTCTTGACCGGTTGCTCGCTCACTTTTGGGTCTTGACCGACTGCTCGTCTTTCGGGCTCTTGCAGCGAAGCAGTGCTGTGATAAAACAAAACGGGTCTGGTGTTCCTTTGATTTTCAACAGTTTGAACTCGAACAGTCGTTGTCAGCCTTCATGTCGCTTGACTCGGGCTGGTACAACTCTGATTTATGTTCGAATTGTGTTGTCGATCTTCATGCGCTCCACTTGCTCCGATGAAGAAAACTGAGGGATATTTTTATGAAAGGAAAAGTGAATGATTGAGCACAAAATATTATGTGAAAATCCACCACTTTTGTGAAAGCACGAAATGATTAGTACGCTCCACAGTAATGACTACTGCTCTTGAAGGTGGGTTGAACTTAAAAAATGGTGGGTCACAACATGGGGACTAAATCATTTATTTTGAAATACGTTTGTGAAACTCGACTTTGAAAACTGTTTTCGAAAACTATTTTGAAATAATGTTGGTGAAGGATGTTGTTTGAAATTCGTTTGTAGAAAGTAGGTTTTTCGAAATCTATTTTCGAAGATTGTTTTGGAAATAACATTTTAAAGATGAAGTGGCAGGTTTAAAGCCGCAAATGTTTATGAGTAAAATTTAGGTGTGACTCTATGTCAAACGAGCTCGTAAGAAAGCTGTAAGAGACATACAAAAGGGAATTCCGAACATTTTAAAACGGATTGGATTGAAATACGGTTTGCACGCATGTATAACAAAAAGTAAATCGTGGTTGTGTTTGATGTGGAGCTGTAAGTGTTAATGTTGGGATAATCACTTCCAGGTCAATCAATGCTTCCATGCCACCGGGGGAACCGTCGTCCCTTCACTGTTCATCTCTCGGGATTTATCTCTGTTACGCCTTGTGGGGCACGTCATCAAGAAAGTCCGGAGTGCTTAAGTTCGAAAAGTCATGATACCTGAAGTGATAAAGAAACATACGCCACGGCCAGTGATGATCCGACAACACGCTCACTTTTCAGGAAACTTGGGGAAGTACTGCATGGGGCCGGGTCTCCCCTTGTCTGCACGGTAAGGTGTGTCTAAAGTCCAATTATTCGCTGATTACGCTGTGTCATGTATGGGTATCCGTAAATACGGGATCCGCTATGAATTTGTAGCGCGACATTGGGCTTTAAAGACACCCGTGGTGCAGAGGAATCATGGAGAACTGAGCCCATGCAATCTTCAGGGTAAGGCAGAGGGTGGTCAGACAGGCGGCATACAAGGGGGTGATTACCCATAAAACCCATCCTAGACACTGGATTAGGTAGCTGGACACTGAAGGCTTAAAGTTTACTATATGCAGGCTTTGACTCGGAGATGGAAGATAATTTTGGATCATGAGTCTTCAGGGTGTAGGTCGGTGACCGTCTCGCCTCGTGGACATAACCACTCAATGAGTGACCCGACTCATGGGGAAACAATCGTGGACCGATTGGGATCCCGTGACTAGTGGAAATAGGGGTAACACAGAGAAATGCATGTCTTAAGCTACCCATGCACTCACAACTTGGAAGTGTAAAAGAGGTAATGGTGTAGGTCAATGACCGTCTCACCCCGCAACACGCAACAACAATATGAATGCGGTAAATAAAGCAGAGAAGAACAAACAACCCTATTTACTAACTGTTTTGTCTTGAAGGCGGTAATTCCAATTGGTTGTTTTTAACCTAAAGGGAAGTTAGCTTCATTCAGTCCTAAGTGTCTCTTTTTAATCGTGAGCTAATCATTAACCCAATTGTTGTAATGTTTGTGGAGGATCTAACAAATCCTAGCTGTCCTCATCAGCTACACATCTAAGTGTGGAGTAGAATAATCCTAGAGGCTTGGAATGAATCTCTTGAAGGTTTTGAAAGAACTGGGGAAGTCCCGGCAATTTTGAATGAAGTTCAGTCTTCCTTGAGTTTGAGAAAAACTTACTCAAGTTTTCCCCAGCAGAGTCGCCATTCTGTGGAGGGTGATTTTTCGGTATGAAGGGGGGTCTATGCAAATATGATCTGACTGAAAAGCCCAGATCCTAGAAATTGCCATTCTGTGGAGGGGGGAAAACCCGTTATTCTGGCATCCCTCAAATACCTACTAAATCGTCCGTCTTTCCCAGAAAGCATAAAGGGGAGTGCAAGTGTGCACTACACCCGCTCTCGATGGGCTCCACGCGGACTTATGCCCTAAGGACGGAAATGACTAGAGTCGCCACCTAGTTTGACCTAAGGAACTAGGAACGGAGGAGAAGAGTTCTGAGAACCGTTAATTGACTCTGATGATTTATTGCTTATGGACAGGACTTACCTGGTCATACCAAAGATTCTGTGTGGGTTCGCACTGGGTTACACCCCTTAGAAGTGGCAATGACCATGACTTCGGATTGGTGCCCGAGAAAACCTCGGTCTCCAATTGTCGGGATTGCCTTCTTTCAAAACCTTATTAGAGAGATTCAGTTGAAGCCAAAGGATAGGATTAGGACAAGATGAGAAAGAGAGTGGATGAGGCGAGCTTTTCTGCCAATCTAGCACCAAGAGGAGGAGTTGGTGAACTCAGATGAGTATAAAATGAAGATTTAGGAAAAGTTTGAGGTTGAGTGAATAGATAAGACTTGGAGTCTGATGGTTTGAAGTTTGTGGGAACCGAAGAAGGTTTAAATATTGTAACACCCCTATTAAACAAATATGCAGCGGAAAATAAAAGACTATGGCGTTTACAGATCATCGGGTTCCAAACACCCGGCACAAAACCTCACCACTACATTTAATAAATTACAAAAGCTACGTACGGTCTGAACCTCGAGAAAACTTAACTTAAACATAACAGTAATAAAATACATTAACTCTCCACAAAACCTAATCCCATCCCAAACACTCATTCTCTTCGTGGCCACCTATATCAACTCGTACCTGCAAGATGAAACCAAGCAGCCCACCCCGAGAGGGGTGAGTCAGTTCCCTGGAATGGAACTGGTACGATCCTCCAAAACAAACTCATAATATAACTCTTTAATAAATAATATTCTAAATACAATCACTTAAAACCACACAGAGAAACAAGGCACTTTAAAATTCACAAAGTCAAGATAACAAGTTGCGAAAGAGACAAATAACAGAAAGTTAAAGTTAGTCAATTAGAAGAAATCACACCATATGTTAGTGAACATCCATTGTTTGTGTTAGATTCAGTTCCAGTTAGGAGTATGAGGTCCCAAGTAGTCACAAGGACTAGGAATGAAAGAAGAGATCCAAGAACCCATAACTCAAGAGTGGAATAAAACCCATTGGGAGAGATGGCCCCCACCGCCAGTTAGTTGTCACAAGGACGAGGTAAATAGACCTCCGCTGTCAGTTGTCCATATGGACAAGGTATAGCAGACCTCCACTGCCACCGACCCGTTGTCAGTCATCGGTGAAAAGTGTGTGCACCACTTAATAAAAGAATCCATACTCAGTACCAAGATTAACATTTTCCCATATTCCCATTAGATTATTAACTGCACAAGGGCAATACCAAAACACTCAGTCCTACAGAGTGCAGAGGCGTAAACCCTCAGCAATTAATATCTAATAGAAAGAAACCATTCTCATTAAGGCTGATCAAACTTGAATCATGGATGAAACAATACCCATAGTCCAAAGAAAGAATTTACCAACACCCGATATTTCCTATATTCCCAGTTACCCCACTAGATCATTAACTGCACCAGAGCAATACCAAAACACTCAATCCTACAGAGTGCAGAAGCGTAAACCCTAGGCAGTTAATATCTAATGGGAATATGGGAAAATGTTAATCTTGGTACTGAGTATGGATTCTTTTAATAAGTGGTGCATACACTTTTCACCGATGACTGAGAACGGGTCAGTGGCAGCGAAGGTCTGCTATACCTCGTCCATATGGACAACTGACAGCGGAGGTCTGTTTACCTCGTCCTTGTGACAATTGACTGGCGGTGGGGGCCATCTCTCCCAATGGGTTTTATTCCACTCATGAGTTATGGGTTCTTGGATCTCTTCTTTCATTCCTAGTCCTTGTGACTACTTGGGTCTCCATACTCCTAACTGGAACTGAATCTAACACAAACAATGGATGTTCACTAACATATGGTGTGATTTCTTCTGATTAACTAACTTTAACTTTCTGTTATTTGTCTCTTTCGCAACTTGTTATCTTGACTTGGTGATTTTTAAAGTGCCTTGTTCCTCTGTGTGGTTTTAAGTGATTGTATTCAGATTATTATTTATTAAAGAGTTATATTATGAGTTTGTTTTGGAGGATCGTACCAGCTCCATTCCAGGGAACTGACTCACCTCTCTCGGGGTGGGCTGCTTGGTTTCATCTTGCAGGTACGAGTTGATATACAGGTGGCCACGAAGAGAATGAGTGTTTGGGATGGGATTAGGTTTTGTGGAGAGTTAATGTATTTTATTACTGTTATGTTTAAGTTAAGTTCTCTCGAGGTTCAGACCGTAGCTTTTGTAATTTATTAAATGTAATTGGTGAGGTTTTGTGCCGGGTGTTTGGAACCCGATGATCTGTAAACGCCATAGTCTTTTATTTTCCGCTGCATATTTGTTTAATAGGGGCGTTACAGAAATTGGTATCAGAGCGTAGTTACGCTCTGAACCCGAGAAAACAAGCCGAGTGAAATACTTAGATTATAGGTGCACTTAAAACTGGGGAACTGGGGTAGAATTGGGAAGTGAGAATTCCAGAAAGGCGCGTGACCCTTACCACATACTTACTTTACTACTTACGTATTACTTCACGTATCTACGAACCGTCCTTAGGACGTTATAAATATTACATACTTTACTACATAGATATTTAGACTCAACAATACACCTTCTGAGTAACAAAACCGTCAATACCAGCTAAATGTCTCGAAGAGGAGGAAGAGGAGCTGGTCCCTCAGGAGGCTATGGACCCGACGCTGTCACCCCAGAGGTCATAACGTAGATTGTGACGGCTGCATTAGCTCAGTAGCAGGCTCAGATCCCACAGCCACCACCGCCACCACCTAACGGTCCCCGGGAGTTCAACTGGCTGAAGGCGGTCAACGATCTACGCCCTCCAGTCTACGAAGGCCAGCCAGAACCGAAGACCTTAGAGAGATACATCGACGAGATGCAGAAGGCCTTCACCTCTCTACACGTTCCAACGAATCGCCAGGTGGACATAGCGGCCTACTTTCTCCAGGGACCCGCGCATCGATGGTGGCAGACCGCTAGAGCTGAGCTTACTGCCCAGGCGGACTTCGACTTCCCAGCCTTCTTGGTGGCCCTAAGAGCCAAGTTCTATCCATCCTACCTACAGAAGAGGATGAGGAGCGAGTTCGAGCAGCTGAAGCAAGGAACTTCCTCTGTTGCTGAGTACTATAATAAATTTGTGGAGCTGCTCGCTATTATTGGAGAGGGAGCTTACGCTCTGAGGTATCTGGTGGACAAATTCCACACCGGCTTGAACTTCAGGATCATGACTATGATCGGTTCCACCAGAGGGATGACCCTACAGGTATGGAACATGATTTAGAATTTCTGGTACGCAAAAAAAAATTCCCCACTAACACATATTGTCACAACAGGAGCTAGCGGATGACGTGAATGACTACGAGACCACTATTGCCTATCAGGACTCTGTGCTAGGCAAGAGGAAGGGAGATGGTGGAAGAGGGAATGGAGGAAGCTCTTCTCAGAATCATGACAAGAAAGGAAGATTTTTCAAGGGAGGGAACGAGAAAGCCATTGTCTTTTATCATGCTGATGCTAAGCCTCTCCGGTCCCAGCCATTTAGGGATGAGATAAATTAGAATCTCCAATGTGTTACATTTTGTTATCACGTTACTAACCTTGAACTGAAACAGGAAACCAACCTGTAAGGAAGTACTTCTACAGGAAGTGCGAGCGGGACCACCCAGGCAAGGAGTGTGACAGAACCCTGGTGACGTGCCACTACTGTGGCAGGAAGGGGCACAGATCCTTCGAGTGCTTCTCGAACCCGGATTCCAGGGACTACAAGCCACGCACCGGGTCAGCGACTAGAGCCCCAGTTCCTAAGACTAATGGAGGAGGAGGTAGAGGTGGCACAGGAGGTGCTGGACCATCTACCAGCCGCCCTGCCCAGAGCCATCCACAGAGGCCGGGACAGAACTACCCCTAGAGGCCGGGCAAGGCACCGATCCTTAACCTGGTGGACCGCATCAAGGCAGCAAGTGATGACCCGAGTTCACCTGGTGAGGACTACTTCCCTCACGAAGAAGCTTAGACTTCTACTTTCTTTACATTCCATTGGCTAGTTTTTCTTTTCCAATGTAAAAGGGATGAACTATAAACCCTTTATTTCGTTTTGCTTCGAACCTTTTCATTACCAGTTGTGAACCGTGACTTATTTATTTAATGGTAATTGTTGTTTCCATTCAGCTTTCGATATTTTCTTTCCTATTTTGCCATTTTCCACACCCAACATCCCCTTTGAAGCCAAACCACACCCACCAGAGAAGTGTGAGGTATTGAGACCCGGGATGAT
This sequence comes from Limonium bicolor, assembly GCA_023374045.1. NCBI lineage: Eukaryota > Viridiplantae > Streptophyta > Magnoliopsida > Caryophyllales > Plumbaginaceae > Limonium > Limonium bicolor. The sequence continues at coordinate 104,995,093 of CM041782.1, read as the reverse complement.
CTTACTACGAGAGTACCTGACCCCAGCAGTCCAGTATGCATTGATCCTCAAGATCAGGGAGTTAGGTGTGAAGGAAGGAAATTTTTACACCCCTACCTTCAAGAATGGTTCAACCATGAAGGTGAAGATCATGTGCCTAGGTAAGAAGTGGAACCACACCACCAAGAGCTATGAAGAGGTGGAGGTGCCACCAATCCCGGAGGAACTGCAGACCATCATTAGAGCTGCAGTTAAGGCAGCACAAGAATTGGAGGATGAGCCCGTCCCAGACCTAACCCGACGTGTGCATCATCAACTTCTATGGAAAGAGGGTAAGCTAGGGATGCACCAAGACAAGGACGAATCGCCAGAGTCCATCACCAGAGGAGTTCCAGTGGTGTCCATATCACTTGGAGACGACGCGGAGTTCCTATTTGGTGATCAAAGGAGGATGGACCTTGCTACCAAGATCCTCCTGAAGTCGGGTGATGTACTGATTTTTGGTGGGGCAGCTAGACTATCTACCATGGGGTGAAGAGAATCAAGCCCAACACAGCCCCCACACCCATCATTAACCAGACCCACATGAAACCGGGCCGTCTAAACCTAACCTTTAGACAGACCTAGCCTTGTACTTTACAATTTCAGCATTGTAAATTTTAAGTTGCTCATGAAGCTTTCAATAAGAATGGAAATTCTAAGAATTTTATTGCTTCATTGTAGGGGTTGGAAACTCAGGGATCAGGTTGAATGTGTTGAACCAGGCTCAAGCAAAGAGCAATGGAATGGTCATCACAGGTATAAACATTAACCCTGATTACCTTGGAAAGTTGCCAGAATCTTAAAAATCTATTATAATTTCAGGCACGTTCCTAGTTAATGGAGTGGAGGCCACAGTCCTGTTCGATTCTGGTCCTCCATTCCTTCATATCACAAGCGTACCATGCTAAGATCAATGCTACAGAGGATATCCATGACTGCTCAGTCTTGCTGCCATCCAGAGAGCTGATCAATGCAGTAAGCAGTGCAAGATTTGAGCATACACATCAAGGGAGCAGACTTCCTTCTTGGATGCCATGTCTTCCCTGGCATGGGATTCGACATAATTGTGGGCATGGACACTACAGCGGTACCGAGGGACTACACTGTGCAGAGCATCGTCTCCTTCTGAAGTCAGCTACAGGGGTCACAGTGTCATACCGAATGAAGCCTAAGCAGCCGACTGTGAAGGTTGTATCAGCTTTATCCCTGATGAAGGAGGTGTCCAAGGGCGCTACCGCCTACTACTGTTATGCCCAGGATCTGAGGACGGATCCGAAGTTCCAGAGCGATGTTCCCATTGTGTCGGAGTACCCCGACGTTTTTCCAGAGGAGCTACCTGGACTGTCACCGCTGAGAGAGGTTGAATTCAACATCGACCTCATACCTGGCACGGGACCGATTGCTAAGGCTCCCTACCGGATGGGCCCTGCAGAGATGGTTGAGTTGAAGAAGCAGCTGCAGGAGCTACTAGATAAGGGTTTCATCAGACCCAGTGTCTCACCTTGGGGTGCTCCAGTGCTTTTCGTCAAGAAGAAGGACGGGAGCATGAGACTCTGTATCGACTACAAGGAGCTGAACAATGTCACGATCAAGAACAAGTACCCACTGCCCAGGATCGACGACTTGTTCGACCAGCTGAGGGGAGCTAAGGTGTTCTCCAAGATTGACCTGCGTTCCGGATATTATCAGATAGCTGTAGCTGAGTCAGATATAGAGACAAGCCTTCCGGACAGATACGGCCACTACGAGTTCACAGTGATGCCGTTTGGACTGACCAATGCACTAGCGAGATTCATGGACCTGATATAGAGAGTCTTCCAAGCCCAGTTAGATAAGTCAGTGGTCGTATTCATAGACGACATCTTGATCTTCTCCAAGAGTCAGGAAGAACACGAGCAGCATTTGAGGACAGCCTTGGAGACTCTGAGAGAGAAGAAACTATGCCAAGTTCAGCAAGTGTGAATTCTGGCTGGACAAGGTGTCATTTCTTGGACATGTGATCTCAGCTGAGGGAGTTTCAGTAGACCCAGCTAAGATTGAGGCAGTGAAGAGCTGGCATAGACCTCGCACTGTGACAGAGATTAGGAGTTTCCTTGGTTGGCTGGCTACTATAGACGCTTTGTGAAGGACTTCTCCAGGCTAGCCAAGCCCTTGACCTCTCTGATGAAGAAGGACAGCCCGTTTGTATGGACAGAGGCTTGTGAGGTCTCCTTTCAGGCGCTGAAGGACGCCCTGACCACAGCTCCAGTATTAGTGATCCCTGAAGGGAACGAGGGATACGAGGTGTATTGTGATGCTTCAGGCAGAGGGATTGGTGGGGTACTGATGCAGAATGGCAGAGTGGTAGCGTATGCTTCTCGACAGCTGAAGAAGCACGAAGAAAATTACCCCACACACGACCTTGAGCTCCTCGCCATAGTCTTCGCTTGAAGATCTGGCGACATTACTTGTATGGAGCCACAGTCCGGATTATGACAGACCATAAGAGTCTGAAGTACATCTGGACCCAGAAGGAGCTGAACCTGAGACAACGACGATGGGTCAAGCTACTGGCTGATTATGACATCAACCTTCAGTACACTGAAGGTAAAGGGAATGTCGTGGCAGACGCTCTGAGCAGGAGAGCATACTCACTCCTAGCCATGATAGAGACGACCACGATAGCTGAGGAGATATACGCAGCCCAGGACAGTGATGTATACCTACAGGGCGTCAGGCAGAAGTTAGCAGCGGTTTGACTGGTGGTCTGAAGTATGAGTACGAGCTAGACAGTGAGGGACACCCTTGAGTCAGAGGCAGACTCTGCGTTCCTCAGGATGCGACAGAACTTCAGACCAGGATTCTCTCTAAGGCTCATTCCTCTACATTATCAGTACACCCTGGAGCCACCAAGATGTACAAGGATTTGAAGCAGTTATTCTGGTGGAGCGGGATGAAGAGGGATGTAGCAGATTTCATCTCCCGATGCCTCACCTGTCAGAAGGTGAAGTTTGAGCATCGTCGACCAGGAGGCCAGATTCAGTCATTACCAGTACGTGCTGGAAGTTTGACGACATCAGCATGGACTTTGTGGTGGTCTCCTCCAGCTAGAGGTGGACTGAATTCTATTTGGGTGATAGTCGATAGGTTGACCAAGACAGCCAGGTTTATACCTATCAAGGACACATGGAAGGTGCCCAAGCTGGCTGAGGTGTTCACCACAGAGCACATCCGGTACCATGGGGTCTTGAAGACGATCGTCTCCGATCGTGACACACGTTTCCTCAGTAGATTTTGGCGTCAGGTGCAGGAGGCGTTTGGTACTCAGCTACGCCTTAGCACAGCCTTTTACCCTCAGACTGATTGGCAGACTAAGAGGATGATCCAGACGCTGGAGGATATGCTGCGAGCGGTCGCTCTAGACTATCAGGGGAGTTGGGTAGAGCGTCTACACCTGGTGGAGTTCTCCTACAATAACTCCTACCACTCGTCTATCGGCATGGCACCGTTCCAGGCTCTGTATGGCAGGCCGTGCCGGACTCCCTTATCATGGAGTGACCCTACCGAGGCAGTCTTGATTGGGCCCGAGTATGTTTAGACACTATAGGATGACGTTAGAGTTATTCAGTAGCACGTGAGGGCAGCGTAGTCTAGACAGAAATCCTATGGGGATCATCACACTAGAGAGCTCGAGTTTAGTTGGGAGACATGGTTTTCTTACGGGTGTCTCGATGAGAGGGATATACAGATTTGGGATGAGGGGGAAACTAAGCCCTAAGTATGTCGGTCCGTACAGGATTACGGAGTGAGTGGGCCTAGCTGCTTACAGACTAGAGCTACCAGCGGAGTTGGGGAAGGTACATGACGTGTTTCATGTATCTCAGCTGAAGAAGTATATGCCCGACCCTTCACGTACTGCAGCCAGAGAGATTGGAGATTGAGCCTACACTGAGGTATGAGGAGACTTATTCGGATCTTGGACACGAAGGTCCGAGAAACGAGAGGCAGATCAGTCAAACTGGTGAAAGTTCTTTGGGAGCATCATGGGGTTGAGGAGCTACTTGGGAGACTGAGGACTCTATGAGAGTGAAGTACCCACATCTATTCGCATGATGTTTTCCTATCCCTTGTATTCACGTTAGTAGCGGTACGAGGGCGTACCTTAGCTCTTTTAAGGGGGATATACTGGCATACTCCTCCTTCGTTACCTCATCCGGATTATGCCCTGTTGCATTATTAGTAGAGGGAGACATTATTAGTAGAGTGAGAGGTGTATGTATGTACGTAGTTTTACGTTATGGCACAGTAGTATGTGACTTTTGATTTAATATATCTTGGTATATTTTGATTCAGTTTGATTCTGAGTAATCTCGAGTGGAATATTGAAATAGAATGGATGGAATTAAGGATTGGATTGGTATGGAAATTCGTCGGAATTATTATCGTCTCAAGTTGATTTTTAAACTTCGAGGCGAAGTTTCTTTTAAGGGGGATATACTGAAATACCCCTAAATTAATTTAAATTAATTTAGGGGATTTCTTTTATTAAACCATAAATAATACTATTAATTATTATATATGGTATGGAATTATGAATAATAAATTATTATATTTATATGGATTATGGAAATTAAATTAGGGGATTTCTTCTATTTAACCCTAAAGAATACTATAAATATTGGATTACTATTATTATATAGTATTATGAATTTAATAATAAGATTTATAAGTCAATAAATCTTGGAAAAATTTCTAAACACTCCAAGTATATTATAAAGATTTTAGAAAGAGTTGGAACATTAATTTGAATCATAAAAGTCAATATAAAATCATGGAAACCATAAAGCTTATTAAGCCTTGCTAGGGTTGACTTTTTGAGAATGGTCAAACCAGCCCATGAAACCTATACCAATAAATAGGTTACGGAAAACCATGAAGATCGATAAAAAGAACGTCAAAAACGGATCATCCTAGCCAAAGTTATGATAGAATGAAGTTTAGAGCCAAAATTTTGAAAACTGCCACGTGTCAAGCTCACACGGGTCGCCTGTACTTAGCACGAAAATCGGCCAGAGTCCTAACTGCCATCAGCGTTTTTGCCCTAACTTTAGACACTTATATCTCACTCATCTTTACGAATTTTGCAACGCCTTTTTTTTCATTCTCCTCTCCTTAATCACCTCTTTGCAACCATAGCCCACACTTAACCTAAATCTTCCTAAATCCACCAAAAAATCAATCCAAAGTCGCCTCCTTGCAAAGTCGTAACCCAGATTCCCAGTTTTCACCGAATTCAGGTAAACTTTGTTTGATCATAACTTCTTCGTTTCTCATCCAAAATTCGAGTTCTTTAGCTTGTTGTGTAGATCTCTAATCCCTCTACAACTTTCATGTTTACACCCAAGGCTAACTCCCAACCGTTTGGAAGAACGAGGTGCCTAAAGTTCGTGATTTGACATCACATAAAATCATAGGAAAAACGTAAGGTAAACTCGTAACTTTGGGGTCAGATTTATTTCTATATAATGCAAGTTAGAGTAAGTTCTTGCTATCAATCTGTAGAGCTATGTTTCATCTTTCGTTTGAGCCAAATAACACGTCCTAACTCGATATGTACTGAAACTTATAGAGCTTCGAAGTTGGCTACCCGAAACTGGTAAAGGTCGAATTTTCCAGAAAATCCCGAACTCGAATTCTCCTCGTTTGTACAATTCCGGTGAGTTTTTCTTCAAATTCTTCCGATGTTGCTAATCGACATTGCATTACCGGTCAGAACCATGTTTCAATTTCATCTAGTACGTGTTAGATTAGAAGAATTTGTCAATTCGAAATCGAATCAACCTAAGAACCCTAACTTCGAAACCCAGATTCGTAGTTTCGATTTAGTGCACCTCAGATCGTGAAAGTGGTATCAATAGAACCAAAATCAAATTTCGGATTTAATGAAACAAAAATCAGTCGATTTGGTTCTGTGAGTTGAGAGAAATCAGAGATTTAGTACTCACAATTCGTTTCTTAAGCGCTGATGAACTCGAGGATTTTCGGCCGTCCGATCTCAGGTTTTAGAAACTGACGGCCGAGATTAGATCTGGGGAGTTTAAGTTGGTTATGAATTATAATATTTCCAGAATTAAACCCTAACTTGTTGAATTTATTTAATGGCCTTCTCGAATGTATTTTGACTTGAAATTTTAACCATAGATTCCTTATAAAATCTAGTTTATTTTTATGTAAATTAATATGGTTTTGGAGTTTTTAAATGTAAGTTATGATTTTTGCTTGTTACGGGTATTATGGAATTATTTGGTTAAATAAAAAAGATATTTTTATGAAATAAAAATTTTATAATATGTCTAAAATGTTATAGCTACTATATATTTAATTTGGGAATTTTTGGACAATGGTAAATGGGTTTAAAAATTGTATTTATAAGGTTTTCATAAGTTATCTTATAATATAAGGTTTTAATGTAACAGAAATTAAAGTATAGTTTAATAATAAACTTTTTAGGTTGGGAAATAATGAAAAGATTAAACTAACATTTATAACAGTATGTTTATAAATGTTTTGGGTATTAGCTTTTAAGAGAAGTGAAATATTTACATATATATAATTATATATATATACTTATATGAGAGAAATAAAAATAGAAACTGATGTTAAATCAAGGAACTAGACTAATCTACATTTGATTATTATATAATATGGAAGTTAACATTCTTAATTAAAACTAAGGAAAAATATATATATATATTTACGCATATATAAAAGGGAATTAAATAGTAACTTAGGTTAAAACAAGGAGCTAAATAAATCAACATTTATATTAACTAAATACTATAGAAGCTAATATTCTAAGATGTGGCAAAAGAAATACTTTATAAAACATACATGGAGTGCAGATAAATGTTGAAGTTAATAAAGATAATTTAAATACAATAAGCTACATAAGGGATGACTTAAATAAATTCTAATACATGTACATGCATATATATATTAAATAAATAAAGGAAAACACTTTATTTTATAAACCATATATCGGTTGTGGATATGCCTAAAAGTTATTAAACATGATTAAATACAAAAAAATTTCTTAAAGATGTCTGGATAAACCTTAATACACAAAGATATATATAAAGATATAAATATATATATACATATAAAAACATTAAAATAGATGAAGGAAATAACATTTCTTGTGAGAGATATAATAAGAAGAATATGTGTATTAAACTTTAGGATTTTAATCGGTGTGTAATTAAATAGTCATTGATAACTAAAGGGTTTAATTACACAATATAAACGTAACACGGTCTTGGGCTAACCTACTGAGCCCAAGTTTATGAACTCCAAAAGCCCACTTAAACAATTCAAAGAGAGTTTGGGCCACTCTCAGGGATAAATCCTAAATCATTCCAAATTAAACGAAATGGGCCTAACAAAGGATTTAATTAACAAAATCAAGCCCAAACCTTTGTGAGAGAATAATGGTAAACCTAGAACTATAAATCAGTAGGAATAGAGGATGATTAGTTTATAAGTCCCTTAACTAATCGACACTTGGAACACCTTAATTATATGTTACTATTGGGGGATCACTCATTCGAGTCAATTATTGTTCTTCACATACCAGGTACGATTTCTCGTACTCTTATGCTTTGCTAACAAGACTTAAGGGATGTTTTGACAAACGCTAATTGAGCTAAAATGGATTTCTAAAAGGGAATGGTGTGACTAACTCAGCTTGTGTGACTGACTGAGCCTGATGTGAAACTTCCTTGGTTATTGGTTCCTCTATCTAGTTGTTTCACTAGATATTAACTGCCTAGGGTTTACGCTTCTGCACTCTGTAGGACTGAGTGTTTTGGTATTGCTCTGGTGCAGTTAATGATCTAGTGGGGTGACTGGGAATATAGGAAATATCTGGTGTTGGTAAATTCTTCCTTTGGACTATGGGTATTGTTTCATCCATGAGTCGAGTTTGATCAGCCTTATGGGAATGGATTCTTTCTATTGGATATTAATTGCTGAGGGTTTATGCTCTGCACTCTGTAGACTGAGTGTTTTGGTATTGCTCTTGTGCAGTTAATAATCTAATGGGAATATGGGAAAATGTTAATCTTGGTACTGGTATGGATTCTTTTATTAAGTGGTGCACACACTTTTCACCGATGACGAGAAGGGTCGGTGGCAGCGGAGGTCTGCTATACCTCGTCCTATGGACAACTGACAGCGGAGGTCTGTTTACCTCGTCCTTGTGACAACTGACTGGCGGTGGGGGCCATCTCTCCCAATGGGTTTTATTCCACTCTTGAGTTATGGGTTCTTGGATCTCTTCTTTCATTCCTAGTCCTTGTGACTACTTGGGTCTTCATACTCCTAACTGGAACTGAATCTAACACAAACAATGGATGTTCACTAACTTATGGTGTGATTTCTTCTGTGACTAACTTTAACTTTCTGTTATTTGTCTCTTCGCAACCTGTTATCTTGACTTGGTGATCTTTAAAGTGCCTTGTTCCTCTGTGTGGTTTTAAGTGATTGTATTCAGATTATATTTATTAAAGAGTTATATTATGAGTTTGTTTTGGAGGAGCATACCAGTTCCATTCCAGGGAACTGACTCACCCCTCTCAGGGTGGGCTGCTTGGTTTCATCTTGCAGGTACGAGTTGATATAAGGTGGCCACGAAGAGAATGAGTGTTTGGGATGGGATTAGGTTCTGTGGAGAGTTAATGTATTTATTACTGTTATGTTTAAGTTAAGTTTTCTCGAGGTTCAGACCGTAGCTTTTGTATTTATTAAATGTAATTGGTGAGGTTTTGTGCCGGGTGTTTGGAACCCGATGATCTGTAAACGCTATAGTCTTTTATTTTCTGTTGCATATTGTTTAATAGGGGCGTTACAAATATTTGAGAGATATGAGAGCCACCTCAGAGGGGGAAAAGGGTTTTTGTTTGGAATGGGGTCGCACCCTGGATGGGCTGGCTACGTACTTAACTCCCTGTTGAGATCAGACCTTACGTAGTTCACAGATTTTTGGGGTTTGATGGTTTATGAGAGGTTAGTCTGTGAGACGCTCGGGTCTATGAGACCTTTAGGATATTCGAATGGTGAAAGGAAAGAGATAATAAAGTCTGTGAGACGCTTGGGTATGAGACGTTTGAATCTTAATATGGTTGAATTGAGGTGTTTGAGTCTGTGAGGCGCTCAGGCCCGTGAGACTTAAGGAGTTTGGAAGAAGTCGGGATTCAGGAGTTGTTTTGAGTTTGAAATGATTTGAGTTTGGATAATGATTTGAGTGTGAGACAATTGAAGTTTGGGTAGAGATCCCGGATTTTATGGATTTGAGATTCTAAAAGGATTGAGGTTTTGGGATATTTTGAATTTAGAGTGAGATGATGATGGACTAAATTGTTTGGAGGAATGATCGTCAAAATTGTCTCTCTTAAAGTTTTTAAAACCGAAAAATCATTTTTTGTTGTAAAAGGGCGGATAATCCCGAGGGATTACCCTATGTACCCCCTCGAACACGACACTTAATTAATGGTAAGTGTCGAGGCTCGAAATATGGGGCAATGAATTTATGTCAAAAATTAGGATTTAGAGAGAAACATCATGAAGGAGATGCTCTCGGTCAAACCCTAATAACGTCTCTAACTCTCGAGTTTTAAAACTTGAAAACCGAAAACCTTGAAATCGAGCGGAAGGAAGCTAGACGATTCTAAAATCCCGGCTGCAGCTAGGACGATCGTTACTCCCCTAGCACCCCGCCTTGTAAAAATCTAGGCTGCAATTAGGGGAGGTTTGTCACCCTAATGCCCCGCCTAAAGAGATCCAGACTGCGACAAGGGAGGTTACGACCCCAGTGCCCTGCCTCGGATTTTTTATTTTTAGAAGAGAGACATGTGATGTCTAACTAGGAAGAAAACATTTTTTGAAGGTGTTAGACATCCCATGTTCCCCGAAAACGGTTTCGTTTTGACTTTGAAAACTGAGTTGGAAACTTTTTGAAGTTGTTCGGAATTCTCGATGAAGAAACACTGATTTTGTGAAATGTTTTAGGAGAAAACTTTCTGTATATGTGAGAAGAACTTTCTGCGTGTTGAGAAGAGTTTTCTGTGATGTGAGAAGAGTTTTTCCTTTAAAATTCCACAAAATAGTTTTGATTTGAAATAAAGGAGTTGTTTGAAAGTTTTGAAAAGATTTTTGAATTTTTCGAATTTGAATGGGATTTACAAGTCGAATTTGAATTGAATGGAACTGGACTGAATTGAATTGGGCTGAATGAATTGAGTTTTGAATTGAATTGGGTTAGAATTGAATTAGGTTTGAATTGAATTTGGGCTGGGATTGGAAGACAGGCCGGGTCAAAGTTTGGGTTAGTCCAAGTTGAATTGGTCAAACTTGGGTCAAAGTCAATGCTCGGTCAAGGTCAAAGTTGAATTGGTCAAAGTTTGGGTCAAAGAGGGATCGGTCAAAGTTTGGGTCAAAGTGGGATTGGTCAAAGTCTGGGTCAAAGTTGGATTGGTCCAAGTTTGGGTCAAAGTTGGATTGGTCAATGTTCGGGTCAAAGTGGGATTGGTCAAAGTTCGGGACAAAGTTGGATTGGTCAATGTTTGGGTCAAAGTTGGATTGGTCAAAGTTCGGAACAAAGTTAGATTGGTCAATGTTCAGAGTTGGTTAAATTGGTTTGACTTTTGTGGGCTTGATTGGGTATTGGGCTTGACTGGGTATTGGACCGGTTGTGGGCTTGGGCCGGTTGTGGGTTTGGGCCGGTTGTGGGCTTGGGCTGGTTGTGGGCTTGGGCCTGTTATGGGCTTGGGCCGGTTGTGGGCCTGGGCCAATTTGGGCTTGGGCCGGTTATGGGCTTGGGCCAGAATGGGCTGAGTTAGAGGTAGGCCAAGTAAGAAATGGGTTAGTTTGAGTGATTTGGGCCGAATCATAATTTGGGTAGAAAGTGGTTTGGGCCAGATTGTGATTGGGGTTTAGGGGTGTCACCACCACGAGATTGGTCAATGACCTATCAGTCCAGGGGGACCCCTCTATCCTAATGGCTTGGACCTAAGGACATAGTAACTAGGGCTTAAACAATAATCAACAACAAAAGACAATGAATTAAAAGATTGTAACCAAATTAGATACAAAGCATATACATGTATACTGTAAAAATGAATCCAAAGGGTAAACCGCATGAGTAATAGAATGAAACTAATAAAAAGCAAGCTGAATCCGTTTGTCTTGCTATCTATATCTAGGTGGAGATTTTTCCTTCTTCTTGTCCCCTTACATCTTACAAAACTAGCGATTTTTTTGTATATCGATCAAACTTGAAAGTAAATCACCTATCTCAAATATTAAGCATGCACCGAAACAAACAAGTGGTCATTTCTATTCTGCTATTTTTTTTCCTCTTGATTTCTTTTCAGTCGAACCCAAACTAATCAAAACTAAAACGTTATGTCAATGTAAGTTATTTACTGCATTGGCCGCTTATGCACTTAAAACAGATGTAGCAACCAAACTACAAAGCACACAGAATTGGGTTAAATCGATTCCCCTTTTACAAAATTATTAACCGTAAGTCACAAGCAAAGTCAGGAGCTATATGCCAAGTTTTAAACCATTTTTTACAGAGCGCACTAATGAGTCCTTTAGTCTACAAAGAACTGATGAATCACCCATGTATTCACTAAATTGCTGGACCAGACAGATGCATAACAAACATCCCAGAAACATGAACACGATAAGAGCAGGAATAAACTCCCCTGAATCAACAGACAAATTTGGCAAACCCGTAGACGACTCCAAGCAGCTCATACGGTCAGCCTCTTCTTCATCCCAAGTTATGTGTGTATGTGCCTCGGTCAAATGGCAAAGCAAAAGTAGTGAGCAAATAGAGTATAATAACCAACAGTAATAGCAAATACTCGAATCAGATCAAGTTCTAAACCGTCATCTATAGGCAAAATGAAAGATGTGTGATGTTATAAGTAATGTAATTCTGGAACCGACATCAAGGCATGATAGAGGACAAAGTTAATGTTGTAAGCGCCCTGATTAACAAACCGAACATGCCTTCGATTCGGTTTCCATAATGACATTCCAAAACAGACATCAGGAACCTCATTAGGCAGTGCGAATGTCGGGGCTCGAAACGACCATCAACAATCGTCTCCATTTGACGCAATGATCTTGAGAGCTAGGTCAGTTGAGTTTAAAGCAAAAGAAAATTTCCACAGATGTGAATGGGCGACTCCATTGAAGCAAAGAATTTCGAATGAAAGTAACTTTCAGCAGTAAAAACATGAGCAGGAGAGGTGAGTTTGTGAGGGATGGTTTAATAATCGTAGGTGACCACCGATTGCAAGTTTCGGTTGGAAGATGGCTAGGTCTGGAGGATTGCAAGTTTCGATCTGGTGACAGTGGTTTAGCTGAGTTCGGGAAGAGATTTTTTTTGGTGTAGTTCGAGAGGGGTAGAGAAGAAATTTGAGGTTGATTTTGCTCTGAGTTTGGGGTTTAAGGGTGGAAGAAGACGACAAAGGGGAAGGAGTCTGGGTTCTTCAGAGAAAAAATTGAATGGATCAGATATGTTCGTCGGCTCTTCTTGGGATCTCCTTTGTAAGGTTTTTCTTGGTTGATTTGAGACGAAGACGGTAATGGTGATTGGAAGAGATTGAGAGGTTTTGTTTTTCTAGTTTTGAGATCGAGAAAGGAATCGATGGATGGAAGGAGATGGATCGAGATCATCATCGGGGAAGAAGAAGGAGTTATTTCTTAGTAGATGAATGATCGAGAGGGAAGGGTCAAGTGGCGGACACTCTAGTCTGTAGGGTTTGTTTTTTGTTGTTGTTTTATAGAGTAGGGACAAAATGGGCGAGCCAGGGATTCAAACCCCTAACCTCCATACTTCCCCTTGCATACTCTAACCAATGGGCCTGTGGCAGGATTCAGTATATAATAGCAGCTAAAAAATAAAATAGAAGCTCCGTTGCGAGTTGAAACAAAATAAAAACACCCCCAGCTCCTTGCCAAGAATCAAACCCATGATCAATGGGTTGCATGGCGAGCACTTCGTCCAATTATGCTAGGTCAGAATTCAGTTATACAAATGAAAGAAATAATAATAGAGCTTTAATTTCGGACCGGAATAATGCTCTAAATAACACAAAAAGAGTATTTTAAACAGGGATTTACAAAGAAACAAAATGTTTGGTAGAAATATAATAAAATGCATAAAACAGACTAAATATTATAATAATAAGTACATAAATCAAGAAATAATACTAATAAAATGGTGATTAAAATACAAACGAATGCAGTAACAATGGAAGTTGAATTACACATGTACGAGTAGCGGTAAATGAGATAGAATAAACAAGTAACAAAATAGAAGAAACCAAAATAAAAACTAATAGGCAAATAAGTAAGTGAATGACAAAAGAGGACGGGTTTCAAAACGGGTGGAAGTTGAAAATTCATTTTTGAAGAATTGTGTTTTTCTGAAATGCTTTGAAAAATGATTTAAGAATTTTGTCATGAAATGATGGTTTCGTGTTGGCACGCACGTTAATACGTTTTGAAAAAGAAAGGCGACGGCCCCTCTAATTTTATTTAGTTATCTGAATCTTGCTTTATGGGGTGAGAATTTTTGGTGTCTACACCTGGGCGCAGGGCAAAGTTAGGATTAGGTGTTAGCTCACTTTGACGGCTTCACAGAATCACATTAACAAAATGACAGCCTGGCAGTAACAAACTGACAGGCTGGCAATACTAGGGACTGTAAGTAAATCTATAAATAGTGGTTCACCCAAAACATTGGACACGCTATCAGAACTGAATCATTCAAAAGCTCGTAATCTCTTTCTGTTTAGAAGCTCTCTCTCTATATCTCTTTCCTTGCGACATCCATTCTCCCACTATCGATCTCAGACAAAAATAGGAAGTGATCGAGAACCGAAACTAGGGTAGGTAGTAAAGGAAGATATATGGTCTTTCATTTGGCATCGGCTGTGGGAATCAAACAACTCAGATCTAGTAACCATGAATCCACCACAACAAAAGTTAGACTTTTGTAATAATGAAACATCAAGATGAGGGTATAAAACATATTTTTTGCAAGTTCAGGTGAAATATGCCTCCAAAAACAAGGAGAGCACCAGAAGTCAGTGTTGAAGCCTCCGATTCAATCTCCAAGAAAGACTTAGAGGGCATGCTGAAAGGTTTGACCAGAGTGATTGATGAAAGAATCGTCGAAGGCAACGAACTACTACAGCAAGAGCTTATGAAAAGGGATGAAGATTACCATAAGAGGTGGGAAGAAATGGCTGAGGCGATTGAACTGCTGAAAGGGAGAGACTTTCACCATGAACACTCGGGGGATCTGCTTCTTTGCCATGTGCAATCTTCAGGGACGCTCCTAGAGAGCAGTAAGCTGGATCTCTACTAGGCCCCCGCAGACCATCTCCAGCTTCAAACAATTACGGAAGAATTCCAACAATACTTCACAGGCAGCAAGAAGGTCCAAAAGGAAACAATCGAGCGGTGGACATAAGGCAACAGAAGAGAGAGTCGGTAACAGAATACAGTGAGCGATTCCACAAGCAAGTGTGTAGAGATTGACAATGTGGACGAAAAGATCTTGATAAAGGCATTTGGTAATGGATTGGCTCATCCCCGACTCACTGGGAAAATAGCGACAAAGGCAAAAAAAACTCATTGAGAGCTGGATGAGATGCTCCATGACTTTCTAAAGTCAAAAATAGCCAGAATAAGGCAAAGGACCTGGCAAACAGCTTTAAGACACCGGCTACTACTGAAAAGAAGGTTGGCTCTAGGGAAGCGTCGTGGGAGGAAGCTCCTCGATCGGGGGCTCAAGGTACAAGCCTTATTTCAAAGCACCAGCCGCTCCCACCCAAGGAAGCCACTATCAGAACGCCCGGATCATCTAGATCAACCCAGGAAAGGAAAGTAGGGCAACGGCTGTGATGGAAGGTTTCCTTCCTCCTCCAAAGAGACCACAACCAAGGGAGATCCCTGTGGCCTTCTGCGAGTTCCACGGGGGCAGGAGCCACAGAACACTCAATTGTGCCACTCTCTCTATAGAACTCAAACAAATAGGTAACTACAAGAAGAGAGGTAAACAGCAGGCCGGGCCGCAAAGATCAAGCGAAGAAAAAGAAGTGCATCCCGATTTAGACATAGTAAATCCTTTAGGATGATCAAAGGTCTGTAAGAAGGGGAAAAAATGAGAGTGAACAAAAAAGAGAACTTAGCTATCATCAAAAGAAGAAGAAAGAAAATAAGAAATTTTATTTCCTTTAAAGCATTTTCATGTTGTTATCCAGGAAAAAACTATTGAAATAAAAAAACTACAGACGATCTAATATGGATTTCTCCTAAGAAAATTTACAGGGTTCTTTTCGAAAGTTAGACCATTAACTCCAAATGAAAGGAAAAGACACATACATGAGGTCCACCAGGAGCTCCCTGAACGGGAAAAATGGCAAAGTGAGAGAAGCTTCTTCAATCTACTTCACCGAAGACGATGAAGATGGAGTGAGACCCCACAACGACATCGTAAGAAGAGAACAAGTCAAACGATAGAATGATAGAGGGAATATTAGTAGACAGCGGAGAGCCAAGGCGAATGTCATCTCCTTGGAAGCAGTCAGAAGCTCGAGATCCGAGAGCAAAATTAAGCCTTTACTCAGTTTTTGGGAAGGCTTGTAGGAGGGATCTCAGCTAAGTCCTCAGGAAGTGTCGATCACAATGACTCTGGGGCAAGGAGACGAGAGAAAGAACAAAAAATTTTATCAGCTTTTCATCATGCTCGGGCTTCCTAGGTACAAAAGTACCTTGGACAGCTAGGAATCAACACCGAGCCATATGCAGTACTTACTACTTGAAAATGAAGTATCTGACTAGGTCAGGAAAATTGGTAGCCGTCAGGGGGAGCCAGAAGAAAGTGGCACAGGATGTGAGTGGTCGGATCATGAAGAGCCTACTAGTTTAAGACAGTTGGCTCATATAAGGAATTCAAAGGAAACAACTCTTTTCCCCGGGCCCAGACGGTAGAATAGAGGAATATGGTGCGCCAAGTAATTTTACAAGTGAGGTCAACATTCACCTGGAGAGCGGAAGAAATGCCTGGAATAGACCCAAACGTTATCCAGCATAACCTCCAAGTAGATCCGAAGCACCCGGCCATAAAATAGCGAAAAAAATAATGGGAGAAGAAAGAGACTCAGCCGCCCAGGTGGAAGTGAAAAAATTGCTAAAGGCCGGGTTCATCCGCGAGGTCACATACTCCAAGTGGTTAGCCAATGTTGTCATGGTAAAGAAGTCAAATGGGAAATGGCGGATGTGTGTAAACTTCACACACTTAAATTAAGTGTGTCCCAAAGATTTTTACCCTCCCTCATCCATAGACAAATTGGTTGTACTGTACTAAGTTTTTTTATGCATTTTCATGATACAACCAAAAAATGAAGGAAAAAGACGCGAAAAAAACCTCTTTTATCACGTCTTTAGGAACGTTCTGCTACAAAGTGATGTCTTTCGGCCCAAAGAATGCAGAGGTAACCTTCCAAAGAATGATTGACAAGGTTTTCAAAGAGCATCTCTCTCGCAACATAGAGCCCTATATTGATGAATCATCGTAAGAAACGACTCAAAGGAGCAACACATGAAAGATCTGAGGAAACATTCAATACCTTGGACAAATATCAAATCAAGTTAAACCCCGAGAAATGCGTTTTTGGGTAACCACGAGAAGATTTCTTGGCTTCATTGGGGTTAGCGCAGGATCGAAGTCGAACCAGAAAAGACTTAGGTCGTGCTTAGCCTCTCTCCTCCTAGGAACATCAAGGATGTGCAAGCCTTAAATGGAAGACTCATGGCCTTAAGTAGATTTTGTTCAAAACTCCAAGAAAAATCAATTCCATTCTTCAACACACTACGAAAAAATAACAAATTTCAATGGGAACAAGAGTGTGTGGAAGTCATCGAGAAAATCAAAGAAATGCTTAAGGAGTTACCCAAGCTGGGTGTTCCCGCCCCGGGCCATAACCTTTATCTCTATCGTTCTGGCTCCGACTAGGCGGTAGCAACAGTCCTAATAATGGAGGAAGAAAAGAAGGAGATCATAGTCTATTACACCGGGAAAACCCTGAAGGCAACGGAAGGGCGCTACACCAACATTAAGAAAATACTTTTTGCCATTAAAGCAAATAACCGACAACCCCAATGCGTCTAGGCGCATGGTTAGCTGGACGGTCGAGCTAACGCAGTATGAGATCCATTTCCTGCCTCGAATGGCAATCAAGGCCCAGGCCTTGGCGTACTTCATAACATAGACTAGCTTCGCCCAAGAGAAAACAACATCTATCACCATTCATGATTCTGGTCGATGGAGCTCGGTGCAAGTTTGGAGCGGGCACGGGCATCGTAGTTCAAACACCGGAACGGGCGAGATCTCAATTATGCCTTCAGATTAGAATTTAAAGTAACCAACAATGAAGCAGAGTATGATGCCCTCATCCAGGGACTGGAGGTGTCCACTGCCCCGGGGTGACAGATTTAGAAGTATACTCAAACTCCATGCTGGTAGCAAGGCATAATGATAACATTTACGAAGTAAAGAGGAGTAATTCTAGAAGTATCTACTAAAGGTGCAAGAGTTAAAAGAAAACTTCATGAGATGTGAGCTAAAGCACCTTCCCCGGGCCAAGAATATTGAAGCAGATACCTTGCCAAAGCTAGCAAGCACGGTCGAAAGGGTCCTAGAAAAAGTTTGGTTGGAAGTAACAACAAATTCAAGTATAGATGAGGAGCGGGTGCTGTCCATCGAGCCCAACGGGCTAAGAGAATCCTGGATGACTCTTGTCATCAAATATATCACAGAAGGAAAACTCCCCCCGGGTGAGAAAGAAGCAAAGTGAGTAAAAACAGGGCCGCATCATTCTTTATTGAGAACGGCCAGCTTTATAAAAGATCATTCTGAAGGCCCACCCTTAAGTGTATCGCAAAGGAGGAAGGGGACACATTCTTAAAAGAAACACATGGTGGAATCTGTGGAAACCACCAAGGAGAAAGAGCCGTATCCCACAAAATAATGAGGTTAGAACACTTCTGGCCAAAGATGCAAGAACACTGTAAGGAGTACATCCAAAAATGCATCAAGTGCCAAGAGCATGGCAACAAAATTTATATTCCCCCAGCCGTCTAGATGGATCTCCTTATCCCGATCCCTTTCGCCATGTGGGGATTAGATATAGTTGGTCCCGTCCCAGAGGCATCCCAGGGAGATTCAAATTCATATATGTGTCTGTCAACAACTTCACAAAATGGGTGGAGGCAATGCCAACAGTATCTATAACATCCCAAAAGTCGGAAGAATTCATTTGGAAATATGTGGTATGTCGGTTCGGGCTTCCAAGGGTGATAATCATAGACAACGGAGCTCAATTCAACTGTGCAAATTTTTGTGTATTTTGTAAAGAATGGAAGATAGACTTAAAATTTGTCTTGGTATCTCATCCACAGGCGAATGGCAAGATTGAGAATACCAATGGACAAATAGTCAAAGCCTTGAAAATAAAATTAGAAGATAATAAGGGAAGGTGGACAGAATTGTTACCCCGGGTCTTATGGGCCTATCGAACAACTGAGAAAGGATCCACAGAGAGAAACCCCTTACAGACTGACGTACGGGCTAGAGGCAGTCATCCCAGCCGAGGTGATCGTACCTTAAACTCGCTCAGAGTCCTACAATGAGGCACTCAACAACGGAGGTATTCAAGATCACCTTGATCTCCTTGAAGAAGTCAGGGCCGAGGCAGAAATGAGGATGGCGAAAGACAAGTCTAGGGTCGAAAGGTACTTCAACCAAAAGATAAGGGAACGGTCTTTCACTAGGAGATCTTATTCTCCGACAGGTTAAGTAACCTAAAAAGCGTGATCCCCAATGGATGGGGCCGTACATCGTCCACCAGAAAAATGGGTGAGCTTCATATAGGTTAAAAAACATTGAAGGTTGTGAACTTCCACATTCATGGCACACAGAGTGTCTAAAAAGTTTTATGTGTAAAATATATTAGGACATCAATCAAATAAAAATTACAAGTTCCCTTCTTCAAAAGCAATCGAAAAATTGCAGGGCTATCACGCCCGACCATCGTGCCAACCTAGGGCTATCATGCCCGGCCATCGTGCCAACCTTGGGCTATCACGCCCGGCCATCGAGTCAACTAGGGCTATCACGCCCGGCCATCGTGCCAACCTTGGGCTATCACACCTGGCCATTGAGCCAACTAGGGCTTCACGCCTGGCCATCAAGCCAACTAGGGATATCATGCCTGGCCATCGTGCCAACCATGGGCTATCACGCCCGGTCATCGTGCCAACTAGGGCTATCATGCCCGGCCATCGTGCCAACCTTGAGCTATCACGCCCGGCCATCGAGCCAAATAGGGCTATCTCGTCTGGCCATGTGCCAACTCATGCTATTACACCTGACCATCGTGCCTATGCAAGCTATAACACCGGTCATCGTATCAAGGAGAGTAAAAATTCATTATGTTGAAAAGGGAAAAGAAACTAACAAAAATAAAACAGGCTTTACTAGTCAGCTATTGGAGTGTTGGTCGCTCTGCACAAATCCAATAGTTTATTCATTGAGGAATCCACATAATAAGTAAATAGAACAATCCAAAGGAAAATATAAATTAGCATTTTTTAAACATCCATAGATTACAAACATAGCACCTAAACCAAAAATACAAAAGGGTATGTCATAGCAGGGTTGGAAACACTCATGTCAAAACCTTGAGGCCTTTCCAAGGCAAAAGGATGACCACCAGGGCGCAATCCCGCGCCACCTAGACCCCAAAAAAGAAGCTTGCCCGGACGTAAAGCACGTTTGACCAAGGGGATGCCAAAAATTCTCACTTTCCTCATAAAAGTGAGTCTTTTTTGCTATCTTTCCAAACTCCATCTGGGAGCACATCTCTACAATAGGAGCTTCCCCCTTCTTCAAAAAATATGTCGTTGTAGCCTGGCGACAAACATTTGTAAACTTGCCGCATTAGGAAGTGAGCAATTCGTTTAGACCAGAAACGGCAGCGCTCTGCCTCTGAAGCTCCTCATGATTTGGGCGAGAAAAGGCGGTACAACTGGCAACCTGAGCTTCAAGTGTCTGCACCAAGTTACGGTCACCAGTGACACTAGACTTGGCAGCAACAAGTTCATCAGAAAGCCTGTTAATCTCCCCGTCCAAAGATTTAACATGATTCAAAAAATCCTCAGAAATCAGTGGACCTGGACTAAAAAACGCAAAGCGAGATTCAAAAAAACAGGGGGAAACCACGCATAAGGAAAATACCATACCTTTGACCGAAGAGCCATCCTTAGAGCATTTCTCGTAAGGAGCGTGCAACTTTGGGTTCTCAGATCGAAGGGCAGCCAAGGACTCCTCCAGATTTCTGATTTTCTCCTCGAGAACGGCCTTATCTTGTGCCAGAGCAGCCTTTTCTTGAGCAAGAGAAACCGTCTCCTGATTGTGAACAAACCATGTCTGCTCTAATAACTTTTTGCACCCAACCACTCTTTTCTTGAGCAGAGGAGTCACCTCTTCTTTTCTCTTGCTCGCAACTAGCTCTTAACTACTCCAAAGAGGTCTCCAGAGCGGTTTTCTCTCGTGCCAAGATAGCATTCTCTTGAGCAAGAGAAGTTTTCTCTAGGTCGAAAGCAGCCTTTGTTTTCTCCAACAAAGCTTCCAAACCGAAGAGTCTCTGGGTGCAATCCTTTCTCTCTTGATCAAAATAATCCTTTAGTTTCCTCGACAAGGCTGCTTCTACTTCAAGAGGTTGCACCCGACCTTTAAGAGAAAAGACTTCATCTCTCAATGCCTTATGCTGGGATTCATAATCATCACTTTGTCGGGTAGAAGCCGTCCGGGCTTGTTGCAGTTCTTTATTTAGGGTCTCAGTCCGCTCCTTCACCCGGGTAGCAATTGTATCGTTCACAGTACCAACGTAAAGATCATGACAAGACTGTGACACCTCATGCTTCTCCTGAGCCTTGTCCACCCGAAGCTTCTCACAGAACAACTTATATTCAAGGCTTTTTGAGTGAACATCGACACTTTGAGAAATTGCCACTGCCTAAGAAAAGTCAAAGGGGTAAAAAATGAGAAGTAACCCAAAGAAAAAAAGAAGAACACAAGAGCAAGGACAAAGGTTGCAAACGCGGAAGAGTCCATGCCACATAGAGCCCCGAGCTTGATCAAGATAGAGTGTCACATGATTGCATCCACGCTGCCATCTCCTATCCACAATCTTTCTTTAACAACGGTAATGGATTGAAGAGGCGCAAAGAGCCCGTCCAAGGAGTCCGACTGCTTGATAGCTTCTTTCCACAAAGTAGAATAAGAAGTTGACTTGCCCCAAGCGATACTTCGCATGGGCTGGCCTCGATGGTAAAACCATCCCTCCTCAGATGGACCACATAAAGATTCTCTGGTCGGTAGTGGAAGCGGCGAGAAGGGCGCGTCAAGTCTTCCCTTTGCTTACTTCGAAGCTTTGGGTCTTCAGGTACCGCCCGGTACTGAGAACTCTCCTCTGTTCTTAGGGTGTCTTTTTCTGCGTCTTCAGCGGTAGTGTGTCAACATCCACAATGGAGGAAGCTTTAACTTTCTTCGCCATGTGCTTAATCCTCCCCTCCTTCGACCTGGACGCAATCCTTTTGCCATGTTTTTCAAAGTAGGCCTTTTGAGCAACAGTCATCTTTGGGGATCGCTCGGGCGTGGTAACTTTGGTAGCAACAGGGGCTGCAAAAAAAATATTCTAAGAAACTAAGCAAGGAAAAAAGAAATAATGAAAGGAAAATCAGGCACCTCCACGAAAAGGATCAGAAACAGAGGCCATCTGCTCAAGAACAGTTTCGAAAGCAAAATCTGAAGAAAAATAGTCCAACAGGTCAATAAACAAGGTAGAAATAGGGGTCCCACACTTAGACTTCTTGCCCGCATGCGGGTTGAGGTTAAGGATCGACCCTGGAGTGAGAGGAAGGAAGACACGGTGCCCAGACTCTGACTCTCGTGCCATGTATGTACTTGGCAATGATGTAGTCCCTACGGACTCGGGCGATATGTGAGTCTTATCCTTTTTACTTCTCTTTGCTTGGTCATTATCATCTTGCTCCCTCTATCTTTTCTTAGGAGCAGGGGAAGTTCTCTCAGTCAAACGCCTGGACGTGTCCTCAAGAGCATTAATAAAGGCGTAATAGTCAACCCGTTTATCATCGACTTTGAAAATAACGAAGTTCCAATAAAAACAGGCCCACTTTTGACCCACTTTAGGGGAAGTCTGCAAGAAAAAATGGCTAAGTAAAAAGCAAGACTACATAACAATACAAATTTCGAAAGCAAGAAATATACTCTGAGGATTTTGCAGCAACACCTTCCGTGCAGGGTTGAAGAAAGAATCGACACGGCCCTACCGGTTATTCACGCTTTTCAGGACTCTGGAAATTGGGGCATCAGTGAACGAGGACGAGCTACATAGCTGCCCCTTCTTGAAAGACGGACAATAGGGGAGTCCGAGGAAGCGACCGGAGGGGGGAACAACGAACCACTTTGAATTCCATCCCTTTGGAGCTTTCTTATATTCAAAAATACAAAATCCATCCCGCCCCGAAATAGTTAAACTTTCAGGATCGATGTGGCTAGTGAAAAATTGGACAAACTCAGTCCCTATCGCTCGGATTTTGTTCTCTTCGCAAAGAACGATGAAAACATGAAGCCTAGCTATGGCATTTGGATGAAGATGCGCAAGGGTGCAGCATCTTCGAATTAAAATCCATGAATGAATGGGTGTAGTGGAATTGACATGTCACGAAGAAAAAATCAGACTGAACTACATACCCTAGTCCAAAATTGTCAAAAGGATGAGAACATGGTGGAAAATGTGCGTGCCCAATGGCACCTAAACATCCCTCATAATTTCATCTAGAGCAGCAACTTCAAGAGTGGAAGGAAAAGGTTCACGGTTTTTGGTGAAAGCCCGTTCAGGCGATAAAAGAGTGAGGCGACAATCTTTACCTTTTCTGGTGCCCTGGACTTACTCTCAGGCAAGAACAAAACCCTTCATCTTGTCTCTAGCAGAGCTTGAAGAAGCCATGGAAACAGAACTAAGAAAGACGTGAAGTTCACAAAAGTAAGAAGCGAGGAAGACGATGACAGAAGACTAAGAGTTGGAAGAATAGAAGGCGAGGCAAGCAAGAATTGTGAAGAAAGCGCATCTGTAACAGCGACCAGGCGAGTGTGCCCGCGCGCAGGGCAAAGTTAGGATTAGGCGTTGGCCCACTTAGACGGCTTGGCAATAACAGAATGACAGCCAGACAGTAATAAACTAACAAGCTGGTAATACTAGGGGACTGTAAGGAAAATCTAAAAATAGGGGTTCACCCAAAGCAATGAACATGCTATTAGAATTGAATCATTCAAAAGCTTGTAATCTCTTTCTATCTAGAAGCTATCTCTCTCTTTCCTTGCGACATCCACTCTCCCGCCGTCATGCATGAACCATGTAATTTATGAGAGATCTCAGATAAAAATAGGAAATGATCGAATCTTAAACTAGGATAGGTAGTAGAGGAAGATATACGATCTTTTAGGGCTCGGTCTCTGCATCCGTTTGGCTTCCTGCCACTTTATCATTATTTAGCTTTCTTCCGCTTCTTAAGGTAACTGCATGTACCTCTTCGAATCTTTGCAGCCTTCAACCATTACTGCATCTGAAACTGACACTGCCTTCAACTACTCCTTGGGATTGGGGTCTAGTTGGGAAGGCAGTGATCTAGAAGGCCTTTGTTGTAGTAGGAACTGAGTAAACTGACTCATCGTCCCCTGCATTTATACCATAGCCTGTTCCAACTTTTGCTGACCAGATGCTAGATTCTGGTTAATCACTGTCTGCTGCTCCTGAAGCCTTCAACTTATCTACCATCTCCTGAAGTTAGGCATTATTCGAGTTCAATGATGGTTGTTGGAGCTGTGACTACTGTGGTCTAAGCTGACCATACAGAGGCCTAGAAAAACCAGGTGGTCCTCCTTGGGCTACCCGTTGGAGTTGCATCTGGTGCGAATTCAGCGTGTTATTTGGATTCCCATATTTCAAGTTTGGGTGTTGATTCTGCATCTAGGGATGTCTGTTGTTGTACTGGCCAACTGCACTTGCTTCCTTCATTTGTCTCATCTCAGCTACCATAGGGTAGTCCTCATACTCGTGATTGTCCCCGCACTAAGAGCAACAACCATCGTTGGAACCAGTAGACACCTTCTTAACGATCTATGCATATGTCTGTCCCAGGGTGAGATGCTCGAGCATCTTCGCCATGTTACCCACAGTGGTATTCAAATGGGACTGATCAGTAGCTATCTGCTCTATCATAGGATCTGAAGCCCGAGAAGAACTATGACCGACTGAAAATACTCTACCACCACTGCTACTCCACTGGCGGAGCTCCTCACAGTAGGACTCCATAGCAGCCATGAATTACTTTTCGCTCTTAGCTAGTAGATTTCCCCCCAATGCAGCTCTTACCTCACCTTTATTCTCATCTTTTAGCCCCTATAAAAACCCCTAAGCCAAAGACGTGGTATTCTGACCATGATGAGGGCACCGTTGAAGCAGGCGAGCAGCTCCTTGAATCTATCCCAGGCTGCGCAAACTGTCTCACTACCTGACTGTCTGAAGGTCGTCAAGTCAGTATTCATCTGTTGCGTCCTGGAGATGGGGATTCTCATAGAATCTGTCTGTCATCAACTCCCAAGTAGTGATGATACCCGACGGCAGACGATGATAGAACCATTTTGATGCTTCCCTCGACAAACTATGCTGGAACAAGCACAGCCGAGCATACTCCTCTAGTCCTTGTGACAGCCTGAGCGAATCTAGATGCACCAGGAACCAATGGACGTGGTCGAGCGCGTCAGCTGGGTCTACGCCAGAAAAGGTCCCCGCAGGGTGGTTTCAAATAGCATTGGATTGATGGCAAGGCTTGAGTTTCTACCATTCTGCTATTAACTCTGTTGTAAGTTGAGGCAGAACCACAGGGCCTCTTCTGGGTGCAACCGGCGGATGGTTAATTCGCCCCATTGTGAGTTTCTCATTCTGAGGACCTTGCTGATTACCCACATGTCCGTTTTCAGCCATGGAAAAAGTAAATGCTCTTCTAGATTTTCACACATGATGAATAGTACGGGTTGATCTCTGGGTCTAAATTAAATCTTGGCGGTCCTCGAGATCGGGTACCGTGCATTTACCAAACACTTGTGCAGCTAAAACACATGAAACACAAAAATTAAAATTAGTACTGATATAAAATAAAGAAAGAATAAACAAACTATTAAATAAGAAGTAATCGAGATAACTAGAAACAAAATAAGCTACAGATGAAATTAAAAATAAAATTAAACTAAATAAATGTAAGGAAACAAATAAAACAAAACAAAACAAGACAGTTAAGTCCCGGCAACGGCGTCATTTTGCAAGCAGGTAAATTGATATATTAAAAACAACGAAATTAATAAATCAATAAGTCTGTCGAGTTGCAAAAATCCCGGTCACGGTAGTATAGTAAATAGAAGGAACCGGGTATTAATCCGCGGGACTCAAATAAAATAGGCTTGATCCTAAAAAACTGGAAATCAAAGGGGGTTGTATGTTGTTTCAAAGATTGAATTAACTAAATTGAAATTAAATAAGCAAGTAATGAAACTAAGTCTTAAAGATGATTAGATGAGTGGAACTCCGGGTTTGGGTTGTTTAACACTTTTTATAATTAGCAACTTCTATAGTTTCCATGAGATATGGATTGTCAAATTCTTTGGACTTTCTTCAAAAGACACCTCTTCCTAGAGATATTTTAGATGAGGGGCAGCTTTTATTAGGCCTTTTTTGTTATTCCATATAACCAATATGGAAATTTCTCTTGTGGTTAATTACCAAAATAGCTTTTGAGCGCATTAATTACCAAATTACCCTTATAATTTCCTGCATCTTCCACTCACTCAAACGGCAATTTTGAAGAAGTACCTCTTTCTCTCTCATGTTGGTCATACTCACAAATGCTTTTTGCGGCAAGGTAATACCACCTACAACTTGGAAACCTATATATATTAAACCACATTTGACCAACCGAAGGATGCTTCAACACGGGTAAATTCGCATTTCAACAGGTGCTCATGTATTACCACTTAAGTTCATGACTATTCTTCAATACCTTCCTTCTGTAATGGCCACCGATTCATATGTATGATAACTACTTTCCTAGGAAGCATGTACTTCAACCAATTTTTCTGGCCTTCGAATACTTCCCAAAGTAACAACATAATGATCATACTTCATGATCTATCTCTAGGAAGTCATAAGGGATGCAAAAATTGTGTGACTCACACGGTGAAATGGTTATCAACACACACCATATGAAAGTGTGTTGTTGAGATAGACATTTCCCCAAGGAAATTGATGTCTTAATATCAACCCACACTAGCATCTAACCCACATGGTTAACTTGAGCACAACACATGTTGCAATGCTCATGCTAGGATATTTTGAACCCACATGAAACTCGGGAGTATTTTTCATATTTGATTCTTTAATATGAAAATTTTCATCTTGATTTTCAAATCAAGGAGGCTCAATTTTTGTACCCTCAAAAGAATTATTTTAGCCTTACTCCTCATGAGTAACTCATATATCATAGGGACGGTCACCCATGTGAGTGAGTTAACCTTTTGGTTCAACTTGATATCTCATGATGACTTGCAAAAACTATTAAATGTGGAAAAATAAAGATGGAAAGGATTGATCTTTTATTCATAAAATAATAATTTTTACAGACCAACACGTAATCCCAACGATTTCACATGGTCTTGAAACACACTATGGGGTATAGGCTTGGTTAGTGGATCAACCACCATACGCCTAGTATCAATGTGCTTCAGTTCAATCTTTCATTTCTCACATACATCTCTAATAAAGTGGTATCTAATTTGAATGTGTTTATTCTCAATCCAGAATCACGATTCAATCCCACGATCTTACGATCCAAATTCATAGTTACAATCCGGATCGCATGTAGGATTGAAACCATGTAGGATCATCATAGGATCACAATTTTGTCGCACGATCCTACGCTCCAAATCCATAATACGATTCTACGATCCCATCGATCCCAATTTTATTTTTTGTTAATGTTTTTCGTATCAATGTGAATTATTAATTTACCAAAATCTAAAGAAACAAAAATTCTCAAAATCTGTAGAAAGTTTCATAATCCATAAAATATCATGACTTTGAACATTGCAACTAGATGTTATTAAAAACAACTTTTATATGTAGATTTATTTGAGCTCATTGAGAGGATAAGAATTAAGATTGAAATATCACTTTTTGTTACTCTTCATCATGAAAGATTACAAAATGTACCTAGGTGTTCATAAAATGTATAACATTTAAAGTTTTATTTAATATTGCAAGGGTTGAAAAATTCAGTTATAAAAATCTAAAGTAGAAAATGAAAAAGGGAAATTTCACCAAATACCACTGAGTTTTTGCTTAATTCATGATATACCACTGTGTTTCTAAAATTATATAGGATAACACCGAGTTTTTACTTATTTCACCAGATAACATTATGTCCCATATTTCATTAACTGCTCCGCTAATATCCCTAGAAAAAAGACTAAACTACCCCTGTTATTAGCTAAACTAAGGTGGTATCTTATGGAATTTGTCAATATGACAATTCATTGTCAGGTAATTAATTAATAACATGAGTATTTTTGTCATTTTCCAAGAAAATTAACACAAAAGTTAACGAAATATGAGACAAAGTGTTATCTGGTGAAATACGTAAAAACTCGGTGTCATCTTGTGTAATTTTAAAAACACGGTGCTATATCGTGAATTAAGCAAAAACTCAGTGGTATTTGGTGAAAATTCCCAATGAAAAAATATCTTAAAAGAACCAATACAAATTATAAAGTATTATTGATTACTCTATCATTTTCTTCTTTCTTGGTTTATAATTGAAACAATAAGTTGTTAGAACTCATTTTGACTTTGTGTTCCATTGCTTACTTACTTTTGAATGACATGGCTGTGAAAACCCTAATTTTTATATAAAGAACATGTAGCTCATAATATTCATTGGGGAATAATAAAGAAATAAAGACGCACATAAAAATTATGAAGTCTGTGGATTTGATTTATGTTTAACCTATCTTATTTCATTTAATCTTTTTTTAAGGACATTTTTATGTATTGTCATAGTTGTGGTCTTAGTTTGTTATTTTTTAATTCAACAATGCTATATTTTCTTACTCAAATTAATCTTTATGTTTTAAATAGAAGTTAATAACATATGTATATATATATTTAACAATACTAACTCACTTTTTTGTAGGATCGAACGGTCCCACAATCCGATCCTAGGGGTCACTTACGATCCTACGCTAGGATCGCGATCCTAAAACATTGGGATCCTTCATATATGCTAAAGTAGTCTTACTATCACAATGCATGACGATCGGATCTTTAGCATTTTTATCAATTCCCAAGTGCTTCAAAAAATGTCTATGCCAAACAACTTCTTGTGCAATAGCTGACGCGGCAATATATTCAGCTTCCATGGTTGATAATGCTACACATGTTTGTTTCTTGCTACACCAGGATATAGCTCCACCACTAAGCAGAAAGGCATAACCAAAGGTTGATTTACGCTCATAGACATTGCCTGCCCAATTGGCATCACTAAAACCTCTTAAGCATAAATCTCTACCTCCATAGCATAACACATAATTCATAGTGCCCTCTAAGTATCTTAGAATGCGTTTGATAGCATTTCAATGTGCCCGCCCAAGATTGTTTTGAAATTGACTTACTAGTCCTACTGCACAGCAGATATCAGGTCAAGCGCACATCTTGGCATACATCAAACTACCAATAAAACTAGAATAGGGCACCATTTTCATTTCACTTTCTTCTTCTAGAGTCTTGGACACATTGATGTGCTCAAAGATGTCCCTTTATTAACTGGTGTGTCTATGGGTTTGTAATTATGCATGTTGAACCTTTTGAGATTGTGTGATATAGTTTCTTGGCTCAAACCCAATAATCTTTTGATCTATTTTGAAGAATTTTCACACCAAATACATAGCTTGCTTCACCTATATCTTTTCATCTCAAATACTGTTGTAAGACTCTTCATAGTATTGTAAATCAAATCTATAAAATCTCTGTAACGACCCCAAAACCACCCTAGGAGTTAGGGACGTTACACGCCGCGTATCTATTACCTAATAACGCAAGGCTCTAACATACGAAACCCAAAACCAAAGCAAAGTACACTTTTATTAACTGAAAACAGATTACAAGGTCTATCTGACATTACATGCGAAAGCCCCACTTCATTACATAACAGAATCAAATTACAAAGGGCCTTAAGCCCCAACTACAATTACAAGTGAACAACGAAGCAGAAAGCAGAGCGGAGTCTTCAAAGGAAACTTAAACCTGCAAATCAGACGGAAATAGGGGTGAGCCAACTATAGCTCAGCAGGTGATAAACTTCATCAGCTGAGCATGCTCAAACATATACTGAACATAATCATATACATAGCTTAGCAAATCGACCGAAGTGTGATAATAATCAGATAGAGAATGAAGCTTTCTCAAATCGGAGGAGTGACAGGTCAAACCGAAATAGAAGTTGTCAAATCAGAGTAGAGAAGCAGAAACTGAGTAACCTGAACAGGAGTTTTAATCAGAACAAAGCAAACCACAAACTCATAAGTTCATAACAGAAGCTCAATCAAAACAGAGTGGGACACTAGACACCAGCTGACACATCAGAAGGACTCATATAACGTCCTATGGATCCGAAGATCCCCAACAGAAGCCGTAGAGACAGCTATGGACCCGTCGGTCACTAAACATCAAGGGACCCTGAGAGATATAACAGAAGGGAACCCAAGGGAAAAACAGAAGGAATCCTGCGCAGCATGCTACGGGAGCCAGACCCGACTATCCAAGGCTCAGAAGCTAAACATCTAGGTCCCAAAACAGAAGCTTACAAAACGAAGCAGAAGCCTTTACAGAACGGAACAGAACAGAGGGCCAAAGCAACATCACACGGATCATAAACCTTTATCAAAACAAAAGTCATATACTGACTATAAATCACAGATAGCAAACAGAAGTGATAGAAGCTCAAACACTCTTTCTGAGCAATCGGGTTCAAAGGCTTATCTAAAGAAATTCAAATTAAAGTGCACATATACATGTGCCAAAAATATTAGAACAGAAGTACTCGAGAAAAGAAATCCAACGCCGCAAACGGCACTCAAAACGGAGCTCAAACGAAGGAGTTATGCCAAAACAGAGGCATGTCCGAACTTGCGTCCGACCTTGCAAGTTCGGACAGATGCCGAGAACAACATACCGCAGAGAAATCACAGTGTCCGAACATCGATTCGGACTGATGTTCGGAGGTTTTTTTTTCGGAAAGAGTACGCGGGACGTCCGAGCTTCGAAGCTCGAAGATTTCAGAAAAACGGGGTGTCGAACTTCAAAGCTCGGACTGAAGTTCGGACACACCCCGAATGCGAAATCAGAAGCTCAAAACATGCTGTCCGAACTTCGAAGTTAGGACAGAAGTTTCGGACATCAAAAATCAGCAGAACGAGGCTACGAACAGATCAAAAATATTACCAAAACTTCACAATCTATACCAAAGTATTACCCACACCAAATCAGACATAAACAGAGAAACCAAGGGGTTTCAGCCACTCAAAACGCAATTACAATGCATTAAAACTCACGCACAACAAATCCATGAACAATCTTTATAAAACCCAAATCAGCGGTACTCAGAATTCACAAAACAGAGGGAAATTTACAGATGTAAATTCACCATTGTCAAAGCAATACTTACATAACCAAATATACGAATCAAAATACTACCCACGGGGTTTTAACACATTAAAACGCAAATCAGAAATCACCCAAATCACCACAAATCAGAGAGTCAAATAAACATATACGGAAACATTGCTCGAAACCCCCGTGGGTGAACACACACACACGAATCCATCTACCACCTACCTCACATCCGACGCAAAGCCATCTCTGCGGACCCTAACCAACAGACTCCTCGAATCTCCACTTGCAACAACGAACCCTCAGACCGAACAATTCCAGCATTCTAGAGTTAGAATCAGAAAAGAAAGAGGGGAAAACTTAATGGAGAATGAACCGGAACTTACAAACCAAACCTGACAGACGATTGATATACGAACGGAATTCCACAAGCAGATCTCTAGCAATCAGCAATTGAGAAGAAATTGAAGAAGAGAAAGAGGAGCAAAGGGAGAAGAACTTGGACGCGTAGAGGATGACCAGAGAACCGTCAATGAGAGAGTGGAGAAATTATTTGATCGTGAATTAGGATGAGAGAGAAGAGGGAAATAAAATAGTTTAATAACCCACTCTCTTAAGAAAATAATAAATAACAAAAAGAAGAAGACAAATGTAACCCTCCTTCCTCAAGCTGACATATTAACATTAAAAGAATGTCATAGGCTATTTAATATAAGATTACAAACTAGCACAAACTCCCTTTGCGAATCAAAAAGAAAATAAAAAAAAAATCTGGGGCATAACAATCTCTCTATATCATTAACCTATTAAAGTGGGAGTGAACATCAACTCCCATTAAATAATACTTACAAGCAACAAGTCAAAAAATTTGGGAAACCACCAACGTCAAGAATTATAGTTTGTTACATCTGATTAGTTGTTAGCAATTCTTGTTTCAACGAAAACCGTGATGTACATTATCAAATCAAAAACCCATCCTGTCACAGCATACAAAGAGAAACTTCTTACAATTTTGGAAGGAGGGAAAAATGACCCTAAACCATAGAAGTGTATACAAGAGCTATAGGTGGAGAAGTCAATAATAGCACGTCTGACAACTTGCACCAAGGGGCATAATTACAGCAAATTTTACACCATGTTGTAATAGGGATGAGAACCTATTATGGCCAAGGGATGACAGAATTATCTGATGGGAGATCATTCCTTCGAGGAGCAAGGGAGTAGTAACCAATGACATGTGCAGGTTCATTGACCACCCCATGCTCGGCCAACACCGCCCTTGGAGGGATGATTTCAATATGCCAATATGGGCATACCATGGATACAAGCCCATCAAAACCTGTTAGAGAAGAGTGGAATCCTTGGAACCACAAATACCTAAGTGACTTCCTTTTCAGTTCAACAGCAGCCTCTGCCAAAGCATGCCAACTAAATCGACAACCCCTCATTTCTAGCTTTCGCAAGTTCGGGCAACCCCGAGAAAAGGCTCGCAGCCCATTGTCTGTCTCCCCAACATGACCCAAGAGCATCCAAGTCACATTTTGACTGTATTGACCAATGAATTGGAGTCCTCGATCCGTTAGTCTTGCTCCTGGTCGAAGGTATAACGCAAAACCTCTAAGATTTTGGCAACCGACCAATAGGGTTCTCACCCCATCATCAAGATTTGGATCGGTGACACCTTTTCCACTCTCTAGGAGGACAAGTCGAAAGTGCTGGAGGTTTCGAAGGTTGGCTCCAATGGATGCCAAGGCATTGTTGGAGATCTCGTTGACATAAATAGCCAAATATTCTAGTTGGCGGCAACCATTGGAGAGGGCGAGGAGACCCTCGGTAGTCACTGAGACTTGTTCTTCATGGACTCCACCTTCACCTAGTTGTTCTAGTCGTAGTCTTCTTAACCTTTTGCAAGATAAGGAGAGTGCATCCAGTCCTCGATCTCCAATGACATCTGCCATTATCTGTAAACCAAAAATAAAGAAGCATTTGATGATCATTATAAAGAACAAGTCATCATAATAGCCAGATGGACAAATGCAAGTTGTAATAACATAGTAATTGTACCAAAAAATGTTACCTCAAGAACTTCTAAGTTTGGACATTTATGTACTAACTCAATGATGCCATCTTGATCGAGAATCGTAAACATAAGATTTAAACTCGTCAGCAACTGGGCGATTGGATAAATCAAAGGCAGATCAGGAGCTCCAATATAATTTAGACCCATATGTCGTAGTCTAGGAGGAAAGCTGATTTTTGGGCTATCTTCTTCTCTGGTAGCCCGTCAACAACAACCCCTGAAAACTCTTCTAGTCTTCTTGCGTGGCGCAAAATTTCAGCAAGATTTGGTAGATCCCCGAATGAAGCTTTCAAGGACATTAAAGGGCAATTACGAGCAATCAGGGCAAGATCTTCATGGTTTATGTTATCAAGATAAGTCACATGAAAATTCAACGTCTCAAGTACTGTATTATTTGTTGCGAGCTCATGAGCCCAATCGCTGTCATTGTCATTCACTTCACCTTCTTGAGAACCGTTAACAATTTCACTTTCTTGCAGAAAGAGAGTTCTTAGGGACCTGCATGCAAATGAGAAACATAATTGAGTCCAAAGCCAAATCACCGTTTATGCAGGCTATAACCATAGAGACGCAAACAGTTACCAATATATATTGTCGATATAAACAACTCCTTACAACATCACTGAAGGAATAGAGAACGGTATTTAAGCACACTTCTCAAACTTGAGAGTCGAGAAAGTCAAAAGCATGGGCAGCCATAAATTACTTATCAGAGAGACACACTCTCAACATAAAACATCGACCTCAAGTTTAGTTATATCGAGAATTTTTACGAAGATTATATTTAGAAACTAAGAAAGGAGGACATTATTCAAATGGGGTAAAAATTTCATTCTATGAGCTATTCGCTTCCTGTAATGCAAATGGAATAGGGATGCTGAGCTCCAGATATTAGGCCCATTACTATACTAAAACTACTACTATACTAAAAACTAACTTTCCTGTTGTTTTGAGGTATTGACGCCTTACTACTGCGCCTTACTACTGCAGAGATTGCAGAATAGCTTGAACAAATCCTAACTTAAACAAATCCTCTCTTCATCTAGAGAGGATATAGGTGCTTAACTGGGGAGAAATTTTCATTTTGTTAACCTCATCCTGTTCACAAATATGGCCTCCTACGACATCATTTCATCTATAACTTTCACCATTAACTTCAAGCCAGAAGATACTTAGAACTAGTATCCTCTTTATTACAAATATAGATTTCTATCTATCTTCATATTGTGGTCTCGCAATCAAGGCAAATACATATTCCTATAAACTCACTGAAGAAAATCCACAACCCCGCAGTAAAACTAGCAAATCTCCAAAAGACTTTGGATTTCCACCCATAGTCCTAGAATCAGCCTTCAAGCTTAAGAGAGTTTTTCTAAGTTCGAAATAAGAGATGTCAGAACTTAGTATAAATTCTGAGATAGATCATTTATCCAAACACCTGTCTTGAAATATCACTGAAATAATCTGGAACCTTGAAGTAAAACTAGCAAATCTATAACACTTGGGAATTGTCACCTTCGTAAAAATTATTCAAGCTAGAAGTTAGTTTTAGCAGGTCCCGTAAAAGGACGCCAGACATTTATCCATCCAAAGACCTAACTCCCACAATCTCACTCAGTTCATTCCTAGCAATTTCTTACTCAATATCTGATCTCAACAAAAAAGGAACTCCATTTCTCCATAGTCAGCCAATTTTAAATCCCGCAACAGATTAGGCACTTTCACCCTCCAAATTCCCTTTCATAGCAAAAGATACCATTGAAAATGCACGATTCAGACTCAAAACACTCGATATGAAAAACTAATTTCACATAAACAACCTCCAGAAACTTATTCAGGGATTAAAGATGAAGATAGACTACTGGCTATAGATTAATTGATTCAAAAAGAATAATGAAAGTAGAAAAATCACATGGCTCAAAAAGAACAAAGTATGTATGCTCAAAATTATGAGTACTAAAGATGGAGGAAAATAGTTAATGAAGTCAGTCATCTCCTCTAATCAAGCATAGAAAGACGACTGAAACCAAACACGAGAAACAAACAACACTCCCTTGGATAATTATTAGCCACTCCACTATTTCTCTATAGAGAAAAAATATAACGACCCTATGGACAAGCAATCGGCAGATTTGGTATCTACTCAAGGCAAACAATAATACCTTGGAATACCACATTTGTCAATCACGCACACTGGAGTTGTAAACAGTAATCGCTTATTTTGCTCATAAGTTCTTGAATAAGGAGGGATGAGTTCATGAATAAAGAGGGAGAGTGGTTGTCTGATTGAAGATTTTCGAATATTAGAGTAGTATCAGTGGCATACCAAATTTGCTGATAAGTCACATAAGCTTAAATAAATATGCCAATAACAACCATCACGTTACCATAGACACGCCCATAAATACCTGCAAGATCGAGCAATAATGCAAAGCCCATCAGTGGAGAAACCAGAGCACTTATCAAGCTTCAGGGACTGCAAAACTCGACCTTTAACAGTGGCAATAGTGTTAAGATCGTCGTCAGTCACAATCATTCGCCTGAAATGAAGTGAATTCAGTTTGGGGAATCTGTCCAAGATAGTCAACCAGGGGATCGCGTATCCGCCCCAGTTCTGAGGAATTAACTTGAACATAGCCGCCCTAGGCTTCCCTTTAACCCTTAGGGACTCGATGTTTGGGAACCGTTGCAGGAGCCTCTCAGGAGTAGTGGAGTAGCAGAATGGGACTGTAATTTGACGCCGAGTTGCAGAGTCGATCTCGTGCCACCTCTTGCACACGCGAGAGACGGCAGCACGGTCACGTTCATCATGGATGTATTCGATGGCGCACCCTATTACTTCATCAGGCATTGACCTGCGAATATTCCCCATGTCGGATTTTTACTTGGATTGCTTCCCTTTGATATAAGTTACATACAGGAAATAACCAAGCTGAGTCTCTTCTCGAATTCCGCGCAGTAAG
The DNA here is from genome assembly GCA_023374045.1 of Limonium bicolor. Classification (NCBI taxonomy): domain Eukaryota; kingdom Viridiplantae; phylum Streptophyta; class Magnoliopsida; order Caryophyllales; family Plumbaginaceae; genus Limonium; species Limonium bicolor. Next base: position 104,959,103 of record CM041782.1, on the reverse strand, counting down.
AAGAGGAATTACTGTCGATGACAAGATCCGCAGCTATCGACCAAATAGAAGATAGTAAAGGGAAATCCTGCTGTATGAAGATAGCGATATCGAATTTTGTCTCCCTTGCAGATGAGGCACATGAACTGTATAAGACAATAACAGTTGATTAGACGAAGGTGGATGAAGTAGAAGGCGAAAGAGTAATAAAGAGATGAGAGATTCGTTAATCGCTTTTCATTTTGTCAATTTGTCTGATGAACAAACCCGATCGAAAGCTCACCTTAACCTGGAAACTCACATCAAGCTAGAACAAATCCCCAAGAAGATTGAAGAGAAGTTCTGATTCAGATGTGAAATCGAACAGAAATAGAGAAAGATATTCGCCGGAGAATATGGAATCGCGGAATAATGGAGTTCATGGACGACGACAGTTGCAGGTCGTAAGCAGTAAATGGAGAAAGTTTTCCAAATGGATGGTGAGATGGTTCAGGCAGGAGAAGAAACAGAGGAAAGATTTTATACACTAGTAGTAAACGAAAAAGACGCAGAAAGAGAGAAAGAGATAGGAGGGGATGAAATCGAGAGGAGACAGCCCCAGGCAAGTCGCAGTGGCCCGGCAGTCCATTCTCTCTTCCTCTGTGTCTGTCTTTGTCCTGATTCGTCGACTGTGTGGGAGGGATGAAATGGGAGAGAGAAAGAGAGAGGGAACGGTATAGAGTCTAGACGACGTGAGAAGCGAATATTTTTGGGAGAAAATGGGGGCGATGATCACGTAACATTTTATGGAGATCTTTTCTTTTTTAGGAACATAATTTCTTTTTTCTATTGGTTTCTTTTTTTAAAACCAATCTTTGTACTTGGTTCGGTTATGCTTGATAATAAATTGTACTTTGTTCAGCCTGTCAGGTTTTACTTGATTTTATTATTATTCTATTATTTTATGATTGATAATATGATCATTTTAGAATAAATATTGTAGTATATGATAGGTATAGATGTTTATACTAGTTGAAAACTTGGAAATTCAATGAGTAATGTATAGTTAAGGTAAATTGGAGTTTTACAAAAACACCTATATTTTTTTCACAATATATCCTTGCACAGTTTTGAATTTTTCTTCACGTAATACTTTGGGGTGTGTAAACGGTTAAACTGATATCCCTTGACTGAAGTTTAAAATAGTACGGTGTTCGGTTATTTCGGTTATAACCGAATTAACCGAATTTTTAATACTAATATCCGTTTTAACCGATTACTGTTTTTATATTACACTAGCAACCGTTAACCCTCCGATAACTGAAGTTCTTGAAATAATCGAAATAACTGAACTTCCTAAAACAAACCGAAATAACCAAACTTCCTAAAATAACAAAAAAATCAAACTTTCTAAATTAACTGAAATAATCAAAACCTAATTGAGTGAGTAGTAAAATATTGGATAAATTTATTGGGTTAAGAAAAAAATAAAATTTATAAAAATATTTTTATAAAAGTTTGGTTATTACGGATAACCGAAGTTTGAATTTCAATATCTGTTAACCGAACCGTACTTTATTACGGATAACCGTTTTAATCGAAATAACTGAACTTTTGTAAAACGGTTAAAAAATACGATGATCGAATCCGAAAAAAGAACGGTTAATAACCGCCCCGTTTGCTCACCCCTAGTAATACTCTTCCAAGCGCAAAAGGAATGTCATTCTACCTCATAATCGAAACAACCTAATGGAACTCTATTGTACTTAGGGGTGAGCAAACGGGGCGGTTAGAACGGATAACTGAAATAACCGGTTTTTTTTCTGGATTCGATCACCGTTTTTTTAACCGTTTTATAAAAGTTCGGTTATTTCGGTTAAAACGGATATCCGTACTTTAAAACGGGGCGGTTAACGGGTATTAAACCTCAAACTTTGGTTATCCGTAATAACCGAAGCTTTTTTATAAAAAAAAATTATCCTTATTTTTTAACCAGTAAGTTTTAGTTTGATTATTTCATTTATGTTATAAAATACGGTTATTTCGGTTATGATAGAAAATACGGTTATTTCGGTTATGATAGAAAAACGGTTATTTCGGTTATGTTCAATTAATTTAAAAAGTTCAGTTACGGGGCGGTTAACGGATATTAGTATAGTTTGTAAAACGGTAACAGTTAAAACGGTTATCGCTTAAAACGGATATTATTACTAATTTCGGTTAAGACGGTTATAACCGAAATAACCGAACACCGTATTTTTTTTTTTCAAACTTCGGTTAGCGGATATCCGTTCTAACCGTTTGCACACCCCTACTTGGTGTACCCACTAAAATTAGCGCAAATACCAACAACATTGCACACAGCACGCCACTAACTGCATTTTCATTTCACATTGTAGATTTTTGTAGCTTGGACAAACTTGGTTGATGTATGTGAAAAAGAAAGATACAGAACGAGATCAACAACCAGAGTGACAATTATCCTTAAAAAATGCTCTAGACTGAGATAAAGGCTTTCTATGTCTAGGTGAAGGTTCAAGTGTCTAGCTTACAAATAAACATAGATGCTCATACTTGTCAAACATAGCTTGTCCAATATCTGGAAATGTAATGATATGTTTGTCCTTATCTAAATATTACCTCAAGAGATTGTAAGAGATGTAACAAATTACTACAAATAAAACCAGCAATATAACACTGACCCAACCCTCCACGTGTAAGGTTGAAGGCATCGAGAGAAGTCATATGTCCACATATTCATTAACTTCTAATAAAAAAGATCATAATAAGATTAGCAAGTGTAATTTAAGAATATGTAAAATCTTAGACACAAATCTTCAATTTACACTAGAGATCTAGAACAAGAGGTGGGATCTTCTTATTTTCTCTACAAAGTTGAACATAACAGTTAATATTTTCTCTTCACCAAAAATGAAAGCTAATTTGACATTGATCTTAAATTATACCACTGAACACTATTTGTGAGACACTACACCTATGTGATATTTTTAGTATTTAAAGGCCAAACTAGCCGCTACACTGTGCACGGGTATATTATGAAAAAATTAGCGGATACATTGTGCATGATTATTTAGTGTAAAATAAAAAAAGTTCACTACACTTTATAGGGGTATATCGTTACATATAGCTGGTACACTATTGAGGGGTATATCGTGAAAAAAATGTTACATTCACAGGGGTATATTGTAGAGTAAAATAAACTTGAGGAGTATATTGTAGAGTAAAATAAACCCGAGGGGTATATTATGGAGTAAAATCAACCTGAGGGGAATATTATAGTGATTTGTGATGTTTAGGGGTATCTAACAAATTTTAGCACCTTGTTGTTTGGGGAAGGTATGTAAACCTTTTACGAATAAGGGATTGAAATTTAGGAAATTTTGCAAGTATAAGTCACAGTGATCAAGATTATCATTCTATTACTGAAAGGGACAAAAGAAACGTTTTAGAAACTCTGGATTTGATGATATCATGACTTGCCCCTTTGTTCATTCTATTCAGTTTATCTCTAACTCATTTACTTTTTTAAGCCGTTAAACATGAATTAGGGAAAGAATCCATGAGGGTAGAGGGTTAAGCTCTTATGAACACTTGATCCTGGGATTTAGTTCCCTGTCATCCTTCTACTATTATCCTTACGACAGGTGAATTCTAAGGATAAAACGCACTACTCCGGGAGTAGTAGAGTGCATGAAATTAAGGAAACTTGCACAAGTTACACTTAAATCTAAGGATTTGACTATGCAGACATATCTACTCTTGTGGTCAAAACACCCACTATTCATCTAATGCTAGTTGTGGTTACTATTCAACACTAGACTCACAAACAATAAGAAAATATACAAAATCATTTCCTTCATGGTGTCTAGAAGAAATTATTGTTGGGAGGTAGGCTTCTGGTTTTATCAGTCAACAACATTCAAACTATTTTTGTAAACTGGACAAGTCCATCTATGAGCTCAAACAAACCCATAGCTGTAACACCCCTAATCCTAAACCTGTAATAACATCGCATGTCGTAGCATAATAAATAACAATTCGCAGCGGAAAATAAAAACTATCTACCTTGGTGTTACACGCCGTTACTCACCCTTGTGAGTAACAAGGCATCCTTACTCTTACCAACAATACAACTCCTCACGCTGTGATGAACAGATACTGAGCAGTCTAATTATTACAAACCAAATCCAACTAAATGAGCAACTAACTGAATACAACAACCTCCTAAATACAATACAAAAAGAAACCAAAGGTGTTTGTTGGAAACACATCAGCTACCCCCGTGTCCCGCACTCCGGCTTGAGTCTTCTTCAATAACCTGGAATGTTTGGCCCATTGAAGGGCTCAGCAATCGAAATACTGGTATGCTAAATGTAGTCTTAAATCATCTAGATTTCTTAGGTCGTTTTAGCCATCTGGATATTAGGTTCTTTACATGAAATACCGGTTTACAATAATAACAGTAATAACTGTAAACATTAAACACTCAGATAACAATTCACCTGTAAACATCAATGTACAATACTACACAACACCAATAACCACACATCAATAATCCATAGTAATAACCAATAATCACACATCAATAAACTATAACAATAACCAAACAAGATACGCGTATTAAACCGTATTTGTTAGTTGGCCACCTGGCCCTTGTCCTTTAAACCAATCACTTAACCTTTCCAATTAAATTGGAGTCATGTCAAGACAACCCTTAATAACTTATTAATGGACGATAATCCCCTGGGTTCCAATGGAACCGTTACCAGCTGACCTTATGGCCCTGGATAATTAAATGACCGGTCCGGTCGAACCTGTGCACCAACGGCAGTGCCCTCCGCCATCCCCGAATGTGGCTGATGGATTCCCTTTAGTGACTCCCCATTGAAGTCTCTCGTAGTGATCACGATGCGCAGCCAGAAAGTCGAAACAGTCTGGATTTCTCTCTTTATAAGTTAGCCCTTTAGTCAGTGGTACAATAACCAGTACTTGAATTAAGACTATAACGGTTGACCATCAGTTAGGTTTAATAATACCTAAAGGTCAGTTAGTCTTGTTCCAGTTTAGATGTATAAACTTCCAGTCATAAGACGTTCGCGTATAAATACAACGCAACAATGTTGAGCAATACCGCATACATTATCATATACATAAAAATCACAGATATCGCTCTTAAACAATTAAACACATAACGTCTGGACATTAGGATAATCCTTAGGACATTCAGACCACACAATTAACATACCGTTCACCAAGTAACTGCTAGCTAGACAAATTCCTGTTCAGTAGTTCCTTCCCGTACGCTGTTATATAAACATGCAATACCGGATAATATTAATATAACTATTCACTAAATATTACAGTACTGTTACTGTAGCGGTTATACTCGTTGTATAATAACTTTGTATGTTCTTTATTTCCCCCTGTTTATTTAACAGTGGTTCTAGGTAGTTCATCAGCTCATTATTTTATGTGGTGTTCACATGTGATAATGAATTTCCTTTATATGGTATACCTTTATTTCATTAATCAAATATCCATAACTATTTCCACTTATTCCATATATCAGTATGATCTGGTTATATTTATTATAACCACAATTATTTCATAAACTCTACATTATATTCTTTTGGTTATTTTTATCATAACCACAATTATTTTATAAACTTTATATTATACTCCATAATAACAAATAATACATTATATTACCCAATTTTAATTCCTTTCTTTATTAAATTATAAAACCAACCTTATTAATTTCTGTAATTATAAGTTGGACACAATAACTTTTATTAGTTACCAAATAACCTTATAAATTCGGTATTTATATTTTGTACCCAACAACTTTTACAAATTACCAATTATCTACATAACCTTTAATTTACCAAATATCCACATTAATTTCGGTAATTACAAACTTGATATACTAATCTTTATAAATCACCAAGTATCCATATAATTTTTATAAATTACTTAACTAGCCACTTAGACTTTCGGTAATTGTAATTTAAATCCTCTAACCTTTATAAATGACAAAATCTCCACATAACTCTCGGTTTTGACATAAACTTTCACATAATTATATTCTAGCCCTTGAAACTTTATATAAGTTACATATTAACTTATAAACTATAGTTTTAATATTTAATTTCTTTAAATACCGAAAAGGCCCTTATATCTTATTAATTATGAATTCTCCCCTTAGCTATTTCGATTTAGTAAGTATATTCTCTATGTTTACATTTAAACCCCAAAACTGTATATAAGTTATATATCAACTTATAAATTATAGTTTAAATGTTAAATTCTTTTAAATAACCAAAAAAACCATATAACTTTGCAAATTCCGAATTCGCCCCAAATTAAATTTGGTTTTACACTTATACTTTCATAAATTACATATTCACCTCTTAAACTTTTATAAACTTAATATTTTATGTCATAAATCATTTTAACCCAGAGTTTTTGGTCAACACTTTGACCAAGACTTAATTTCATAATTAATACTTTAATATACCCAGAAATTCACTTGTAATTCGGCTATACTCCCAAACTTCTCAATAATTACAAAATAGCCCCAAAACTTTATAAAATGTTATTTTAACACTTGTACACTTATTTAAATTCACCAAAATTCATAATATTAATTCCTACCTTATATTATATCATATTTACACCAAACAAACCCTTAAGCTCTCGGTTTTTATTATTTGTACTCTAAACTTTTCAAAATTTACATTTTAGCCACATAACTTTATAAACTAGCCATTTAAATACTTGTAGCTATTTTTAATACTCCTAAAATTTATAATATAAGTTAATATACTTGTATATTTCAAAAATCACCAAATAATACCCTTTTATTCTCGGCCTTGATATATTTTACCGTATAGTTTCCAAAACTTGATTTAAACTTTATAATAAATACATATAAATGTATATAAGCCATATAACACTTCTAAAAATTATGCTAATGACTTAGAATGATTATAATCTCAAAATAGAACAAATAACTCTTAGATATTTCGGTTTGCATATATATGCATCTTAATAAATTTTTGTGACACCAACTTATACCTTAAGGTAATAATCTTACCTTATATGTTATAAATTATTTTTCCTTGATATTTTAACCCCATATTTTCGGCCTTAATTTATTTAGAGTTTATACATAATTTTTATACCAAAGTTTGAAGCTTAAATCAAGCTTAAACTTAATAAACCTTAATTATATAACTTACTCCTTAAATCAAGACAATTCTTGTACTTGATTTCTCCTTGAACTCCAAGCTCTTCAATGCTATTTTGATGAAGAGAATTCGGCCTCCTTGTATATATTAGGAGATCTATTTGTTAGACTTCTAACAAAAATTATAAATAGATTTGAGTGTGTAGTAGTTTTACAAGAGTTTTACCTTAGGAATTTTTCAAGGTATTTTTGATACACCTTGTGATGATTGTAGATCCAAGTTTCCTTCATGAAATAATGAAGATAATATAGATTTAGAAGTTCCTTATTTTTGAAAATGCCTTAAGGAATTTTACTAGGATTTTTCAACATAAAAATATACCTTAACTTGACCTTGTTGTTCCTTGTGTTGTTGTTGAATCTAAGAACCTCCTTGGAGTACTAATTGCAATACCCCAAACTTAAATATAGTGATTAAGATAATTCTAATCCTTATTTAAGATCCTAATAATGCTTAAGTAATTGGTAAGGAAAACTAAATCCAAAAGAAATAAAGAAACGCTTAAAAAGCGAAAACGCTAAATAAGCGTTAAATAACCATAAGAGGTGCGAGACCTCGGTTAGAGTATTATATGGATTCTTAAGGCTTAATAATGCCTAAATGATATAAGGGAACAACTCCCGAAGAAAACGGATCCTTAAAATGGATTAAAAGCATAAACGAACCTTAAAGCACGTTTTTCGAGGAAACCGGGAAAACGCGACTTTAAGAGGGTCAAACAGACTCGTAACAATTTTGGTCAACTAAATAGTCACTAATAAATATTAGTGGAGCTTTAGAACCAATAAAATTAATTAAACAAGAAAATTCCGGAAAACGGGTTCCGGTTAGTAAAACTAGAAAGTTGTGGGGTGAGAATGCAATTAAACAAACTTAGTGTGTCCACTTTGCAAATAAAAATTAAAAATCTGATTGTGTGTGTATAGGGGGCCGGCCAACTCCTCTCGCACACTCTCTTTAATTCTCTTCTTATTTGCTAAGGGACAAATATAATAAGTAAAAAGGCAAAAGTGACTCTCTCTCCTACTCTCTATTCTCTTCGCTCACGTAGCAGCCCCATCTCCCTCACTCTCTTTTCTCTTCTTCCTTCTCCTGCGACAGCCATGGAGAAATGAAAGAACCCACTCAACTCTCACCTTCTTCCCTCTCTTTGAACACTCAAACCTTCTCCAAATTCAATAAAAATCGCACCATTGGAATCCCCTCACAAAGGAAAGAATTTTCCTCCTTTCAAAAATCTAAAAGCTGCATTTTCGTTTTTATGGGCATTCTCCATTTGAAGATTTGAGGCCACCATTAGAAGCACCTTCACCTCCTTGTCATCTTGAGGTAAAAAGAATTTCGAAAATCCTTCATTTCTAGCTCTCATTGGCATTATAAGGATTTTCAGTTTTTGAACTCTTGGTTCTTCTTGCTCTAGCCGATTTTGGCTTCTCTTGTGGGCTAGGAATCTTGCTCTCTTGCTAGTCAAGAACTTCATTCACCCATTGGAAGGTGATACTCATTTCTAAACCCTAAAACATCTAGATTCTAGGGTTAGTTAAAATGGATGCTAAGTATTTGTGTGTATTGGTATGGGTTGCTGTAGCATTGCCCATTCCTTGAATAAAAACCGAGAACAAGAAGAAGGAAAGAGGAAAAGAAGAGAAGGAAGGGAAGAAAGAAAGAAAACTAGAAAGAACAAGGTAAAGACTCTTACCTTGAACTAGTTTGGTATTGTGTAATGTAACAGTTTTTGAGTAGTAAAAATGAGTAATGTATTGAGTAATGAGTAGTAAGTATGTTGTAGTATAATGAGGAATGGTAATGTAACAGTTTTGAAGTTTTTAAATGATGTTTAAAAACTTGGGAAAACCATGGGTAGTATATGTGTATGTGCAGGAATTTATTGTGTTGTAGTGCAGTTGAAATGTGAGTATAATGCATTGTATAAATAGGTTGTGTGAATGAGCAGTTTGTGAGCTGAAATAATGTGTGGAGAATGTTAAAAATATAGGGGAGACTATGTCAAATTTCATCTAGGAATTTGAGGACTTAAGTGTTTAAGAAGAGGAAGTAACCTAGGTGATAACTAGGTGTATTTGGGGAGTGTAATGGGACTTTTGTAGTTTAAAACAGATTTGAAAAAGGTTTAGGTAAGGTGAAGAAATAGGGTGTAAAGTAATGTATTTTGGATGCTAGGAATGACATTAGTTGAGGGAGTAATGGAGGATAGAAGTTTGAATGAAAACCTGTAGCATAAGAAGGAAAACAAAAATCTGTAGCAATAAATGAAATGGAAACTAGTATAAGTGTTGAGAAGAAGTGAGGAAAAATGTGTAAGTCAATGTAGGAATTGAGTAGTAAGTTTGGTGGATGAACCAAGGTGATTTAGAGGGCTTAATTAGTGCTAAATCATGTGGGGAAGTATTGGTAAAGATTGGGGAAACAATGGGTAAAGAAATCAACTGAAAACATATTTTAAAACTGAAGTACTGGGCCGGACCGGACTTGCGACCGGACTTGCAAGGTCGGTCGAGCCCAGATCACAAAGACGGGAACCTTCTGGAATGGACCGAACTTGCGACCGGACTTGCAAGTTCGGTCGGACCAGAAAATTCTCCCGTCTGAAACCTTCTGGAATGGACCGGACTTGCGACCGGACTTGCAAGTTCGGTCGGACCAGAATATTCTCCCGTCTGAAACCTTTGGAATGGACCGGACTTGCAAGTTCGGTCGGCCAGAAAAAAATTCCCGTAATGAAAGCTACTGGAATGGACCGAACTTACGACCGGACTTGCAAGTTCGGTCGAGCCTGAAATTTCACGCTATGTAACTTACTGACTTGGACCGACCTTGGGACCGGACTTACAAGGTCGGTCGAGTCTTTTAAAAAAAAAGAGTATTTTTTAATAATGATATTATAGCAATATATCATATATATATAGATATATATATATATATGCCTATATACATATATGCATATATATATATATGTAGTAGTACACTATAAATATGTAGTAGTAGTAAAGTAAGAAAGTAAAAATGAGAGGTAATGAGAAAAGAATGGGTTAAATAATCGAGTATGAATGTAAAGGAGTAGTATGTATACATGGGAGTATTAATGAAGGAATAAGTGGATCAATAATAGATCATTGATCATAAACTTCATGTATGTATAGGAATCAAATAGTTGAACATCGAAGGAACCTGGTAGTACGAATACGATGGTGAACGGTATGATTTCTTCATGCTCTGTATCCTAACCTGGTTACCCCGATTTGTGTGCTTATGTGATCACTCAAATAAGATAAATGCACGAATTGGACTTTTATTGCACTTAATTGTGTGGGCTATTTTGTTTTGCTGTATTCGCTCGAACATCTAGTTTGTATAATCCATGAAATATATGAATGAGGATGAAGTGTATGTATATGTGGATATGTACTTATGTAGTGTATTAAACCTTGGTATGAGTGTAATGACTTCTGCTAATTCCTAACTACCTAACTCCTAACTTGAGTATTGAGTAAAATGGAATGAGTAGAAGTCCGATATAGTTTCGGCCACGCGTGAGGATAAGGAAACACAAGAGGTTGGATCCGAATCCTGGCGTAATCTTTTCCATGGACCAACCCCCTTGAATGGGTAGCACCTGGATTAGTGGGCACCCTAAAGCCGGTGTTGGGATGTAGTAATCCCTGCCGGAGGTCATACCGACTTGACTTGAGTAAGTAAGTAAGAAGTAAGTATTGTATGTGTATCGGTCTTGACTGTTGTAAGTCATTGACCTTGAATAAATGAGTATTGAACACCGATTAACCGGTGTGTAAAGAAGCTAACAAGCCTTCTGTGTGAATCGAGAAGTAGTGTATCTCCGTATTGCGTATTGAGTATGTAATGAGTATGTATTGTGTATGTGTATTCTAGAAGATGGTAAGTAAGTATTGGAGACTTGTATTGTCTTCCAAGCATGTATTGTACTGTGCGTATGTATGTATACCTTGTGTAGTATTGTAGTATGTGAAGGAAAGCATGTATGTATGTATGTATGTATGTAAAATGAATTGCATGTATTCGACCAAATGGTCGGCGTACCCTCGCTAGCACGCGGGGTATGCAGTCATCATATTCAGCGTAAGCTGACCCCCTAGGGGGAACGTTTAGTATGCAGCACCCGAAGCGGTGTGGTCAGGGTGAAAGACGGAGGCTCACTTGGATAAGTAGCAGTGGAATGTAGAAGTGCACGAAGTGGCACACCCCTTGTACTCAGAAAGTAAGTAGTTGTGAGGAATGGGTAGTGGTTAGACTCTTGATGAGTATGCATGGATTGAAGAGGTACGTATCTGTTTGGAACTTAGTAAACTCGGTATGTGTAGCGCATTATCTTGTATTGAATTATGGAGTATGTATTGAATGGAGTATTGTAGTACCAGTAAGTAATGGGAGTATGTATTGTGTTTGTGTAGTACTCGGACATTGTACGGACATTCGGTCCATAGACCGATGCTGTATGTAGAAGTAGTAGCCTTGTTAGTCACTGGGTGACTAACGACATTGTATCACCCGATGTAAGTAAGTATGTATCCGCTGCGTGACTCGGGAAGCACGAGGGAGATTGGACGGTAATGATTTGCATTAATGGTAGGGGGTGTTACAAAAGGTGGTATCAGAGCGATACTTCGCTCTGATGACTGATAGGAGTACGAGTTTAGGAAATACGAGTAGGATTTAGAAGCTTAGGGCTAAGGGCTGAGTGTTAGCATTAGAGATATGCTAGTAGTAGGAACTCCGGTGAGTATCGGATACAATACCAGACCCCCTCCACAAATCCCTTTGTAAACTTGGGAAGGTACGCAGAGAGAAGGAAGTCCTCTCATACTCGGGAAAACCCGATCTGGCAGTTGTGAAGCAATCACACAGTAAAACAAGAACGGCAGATGGTAGATTCCAAGAATTGGAAGTCTGGAGATGGGATCCCGGATGAATAACAATACCCGCACTCAATAGCGGTTGAATGAGCACTCCAACCGTAAGGAGGCTGCAACTTACAACAGCATGGGGCGACGTGCTTAGCAGTCGCGAAACCTGGCTAATCAACCAGCAGCTGGAAAAAAGCACTAAGCTGCAACAGAGCGGAAAAAGGAGCGTAACAAAACCCGAGACACAAGTCTACGGGGCAGTAATAGTAAAGGAACACCAACAGCGGTGTGTACTAGCTGACTAAGACATAGTCAGGAACGGTTAACTCCAAAAACCAGAACGCCAAAAGGTTACAATACCTGGACGACATAGCTTACGCAGCTACAAGAGTATCCATGAGATATAATCCGATAGGACTACAAGAGTAGTGCCTAAACAAGCTAAGGCTCAATAACCACAATAAATGAGCAACAAGGAAAAGCTAAACCAAATCAAATGGGAATCTCCAAGGATGGAGAAGTACCCCGATCAATGACAGTCATGTCAGATCACAGAGGAACTACTTAAAGGATTAAGTATCCCAATTATAGATCAATAAGATTCAAGGGAAGAGTCAACAAGACTACAAACACGGATGGAAACCATACCGTGACCAGTAGAGGTTACCCAAAAACCACCAGTACCACGCACTTGCACGGACGAGCAGTAAGGACAGAGACATGTAGAGGAACCCTAACCACACCACAAGTACATAGTAATGTACTGTGACCGTAACAGAACAGCTAAAGGATCACACATCCTAAAAACTGGGAGAATGGAACCTCAGAAAGGCCTGACGGCTTGACCATTGCACAAAGAACATACCAGTCAGCAAGAAGCTAGACTTGGTCAAAACCCCAGAACATGGCTATGCCATGAAGAACTTCTTTTAACACCGAACTGTTATTTTTCAAAACCAAGATTTCTTTCAAAAACCACAACCTTTCTTTTAAACCTTGGATTTTTAAACAAAACCAACAAGTTACGGTGAGTATCATAGGACGATACAAGAGGAGTTGACAATAGAATACTTCACCTAGGCGTGTGGCGAACACTACGAGTGTACCCAATTACGGGATGTGGGACAACCGCACTCCGAAGGAGCTTGTGGGCCTGACATATAGTTGGGTAAGTGGTAACGTATCAACATGGTACCCCACATATGTATACATGTAGTGTACGACACTCGGGAAGTAGTCAACTTCGTTCTACGGACCATGAGTGAGTTCAAATCAGAACAACTGGACACCTCAGACAATCAAGTATAAAGGAATTCAGAGAATCCATCTGAAAGTAAGAATAAGAATTAGAAAGTGCAAAGAGCACAGACTAGTAAGTATAGACATTGGATATGTCTGAAGGACACCAAATAAATACATGATATCTGGAAAGTATATCCAGCCCACACACAGTAAGCCAATCGCCTAACGTGAACACCACAATGCTCAACAAACGGGACAGAACTCCCAAGAGCAACCCCAAGACTACCGCAAGGTATAATCCACCATCAAAGAGAATATTAAACCTAGTCTTAGGCACTGGGAGCAAGTATAAACAGTCTACCCAAGAACGGGAGACGCTATAACCCTAAAGGGGATAGCTCAAATACAATACCACAAGGCGGTATAGTAGACACAACATATCATAAACATTAGCCGGATGTAACGGCGTGATCTAACGGCACCCAGGAGCAATCTTTGAAGAGCGCCTGAGATAACAACAGTTGAACAAGCATCTTGATAAGAGCATGAGCTAGAACAAAAATTCGGTTAGGACACCGAAGGGATTCCGCATAACGGGAAATACCCTAAACTACAGAAAGGCACTGATTTACACTAGATTGCCAAAAGGGCCCCCTATGAATGGAAGCGTGACGTCACGACTTACCATGGAGCCCCAGCAATACCTCCAACCTATGAGGTATACGAGGAGTAGAATTATGTATAAGCAGCTTGCAAAGAGCATAGTTGCAACAATAAGGTTAAAAAGCCATCAACCAACTATATTAAGTAAACCTTAACGGCTGCAAAACCCACACCATCTACTAATAAGACTTGCAAGAGATATTGTCTCATATGACAAGAAATCAACAACAGGACCATCAATTCAAACCCAACATCTTGAGTGGCTTGGAGTAATGGTCAACTCAGTGTCACTGTCACTAGAGCATCAGTCTAGTATACAGTTGACAAGCTTTTAATTACCTTCATACCTTCTGTAGCAATGGTAGCACAGAGGCACATGAATGGTAATAACGCCAACAATGGCCTAGTCCACGCTTGGACATTACGAGAAACTCGAGGAAAGATACCTCTCATTAACAGAAAACCACCCATGCGGTGATGATGTGAACCCTTAGAAAGAGGATTCCGTTACCATAACAACAAAACTTGTGCATATAGATATTGTCAAGAGAGACAACGAATAAGGAAATGAGATTTCCAAACCACTACGCCTACGAGAGGCTGTGGACTGTAGGAGCACATCGCTTAAGAGCATCGAAGCTCGAAGGAGTGAGTATACTCCTTATGCACCCAAACATGTGGTGAACCATTGTATAAATGGCGGAGGTACATAAACAAAAACTAACATAGTAAACCTCGTCATGAGACCTACGAGTGGAGACAACCCCTCAACAAGAACCTTCACTTGTTAGTGATAGAATACCCTTCAATTGGAGAACGGGACCAGAAAACCCTTGAAGTTTTGGGGATGTCCCGGTAATGTACATGCAAAAGTAAACCGCTTAGCTAGAGCCTATGATCAATGCTCAGCACAATGGAGACAGTAATTGTCAAAAACAATCAATGAGTGTGCACATTGGGCACCACGAATGACCAACGCTCAAGAGAGCCGATAACCCGATGAATCACTTCATCCACTGTCAACCAAGACACTTGGTAAATTGCAATAAATTATGAAATAATGTGAGGTAAGCAACCACACATGAAACCTAAATGGAAATAAAACATTTCCACATTGGGAATATAGTAACATTGCGGTATGCTACGACAACCGCCATACACACGAACAGAGGAAACCCTCAGTGTTCATACTATAAAGAATGGTGCCAATGACAATGGCAATGAGTAAAGAGGAACTACCACAGTAACAAAGACAGTAAAAATGATGTCATGCAATGAGTAAGAGTATGGTGCGCAATAAGCGACCGCTAGGAGGAAGTAGTAAGACGATGACACGGAGTATAAGTATGAGAAGACAGGCAGGAATATTCATCCCTATCACATAAGTGATTTATTGTCAAGCGTTTATGCCTCTGCACTCTGTATGACTGAGTGTTTTGGTATTGCTCTTGTACAGCTAATGATCTAGTGGGATAGCTAGCAATATGGAAAATGTAAACCGTAGTAAGCACATCTTTTCACCGACAAACATGGCATAAGTTAGTTAACCCAACTTAGCAACAAACCGTGCGGCCTAAGGCCAGAGAAGCACGAAGAGTGTAAGCACACTAACAATCACAAGATGTGAATTCCACTGGAATAAAAAGGTGAAAGAAGATTGAAGAAAGTCACTTGGACCGACGCATTGAGAATGCAAGGTCATACAAGCAAAGAACACTTGTACTGAACCAGAAGAACTAGTGTAATTCAGAAGCTAGTGACAACAGAGGAAGCACTACAACTAGGTAGTGACTTAACCTCGCCCGACAACAAGTCGGAGGAACTTAGGGAATAATCGTGGGAGTACGAATAATACGTGTAATAGATTACCAGAGAGCTAGCTACAATCTAAAACTCATTGAGTTCAAACAGCGGTAAAAGAATACCACACTGTTAGTAAACCTTATTTCCACAATAGAGGGATAAAAAGGTGATGTATAGCACATTAAGGATAACATGAAGGGTGAGTAACCCAAGTTATCAGGGTCGCGTAGCAGAAGCTAGTGGGCCCTAGCTAGGAAATGTAATACACCTAGTAAGTATGAAAGAATGGCTATTAATGCCTTGAAGCCTAATAGACTAAAACTGAATTAATTATGAGTTAAATAAACTCATATAGGAATCCTCGGTGCAAAGACTAAACCATTGGTATGGTTAAGACCCTTTGACCAGAGCATATTGTATAGTATATCGTAGTGAAGCTAAACGCTTCAGATTGCCCAAAACGAGTAAACCAATGTTTAATAATAACATATGGTATATTACATGGGTGTAATCCCTTTTAAGGGGGGTAGAGCGAAAACCGCTTAATGTAAGTATCACATAAAACACGTAAACTATAATGTGCATAGCACAAATGAGAATTGATTAATGATTGGTACTTATGTTAAATAAACATACGTATTCATTCATATTGTAACTATGGTAATTGGGCACAAGAGATGCGAATACCATAGATGAATATACCCATCTTGTAACCCCAGTGTAAAAGTATTAGTAAAGAGGAGTAGAGTAACTCTGGGGAAATAATAATCCTGTAGTGTGCGCTATCTGAAGTTAGACATGGCATTACGATGCATGAGTCGGTATAAAACCGATGTAGAACCTAGAGGAAATTGAGCCCCTAGGTGATTGTCTTGAGACAATTGAGAATGAGTAGTGGACGGAGCTCCACAAGTATTGTATTCTTAAAGAAGTAGTACGGATCGTCTATGAGTAGTAGAGGAATGTAGCCCACGAGTGGTGTATTCGTAAGTATGTTATTGGAAGTAAATTAAGGACAGCTGAATTTCATAAGTATTGTATTCCCTAGTCAGAATAGTAGAGAAGATTGATGAAATGAGCATTTAGGCATCGAATTCCGAGGAAAGTATTTGGGAAGTAGATTGAGAATGGTTGATGGACTGAATTCCATCCTTTGGAGTTGTATGAAATTGTAATTACGACTAGGAAGAGTAAAAAGGTAGAAAATGAAAATGATTGAATTATCTGTTGTTTGAAACGGATGTGGGAAGTCGAACTTGATCCTGATCAGATCAAGGGAAACCGAACACAAATTGGGGTGGAAAGATAGTTCAACACTGATGCTGATCACATCAGGGTCGAATGATTCTTGAATCTCCCCTCAAGTGGTCACAAGAATCACATAGGATAGAAGCAATGAATATAAATTGGAATTTGGAGTTGTGTGCTCTAGAAAATTTCTAGTAGTAGTTGCGAAAGAATCTTCTTAGCTGGAGACGAAGGATTTGTTAGAAGCATATACCGGAGAAGGTAGTAGTGTATCATGTTGTATTATTCCAAGGGCAGTGGGACATAGAGGAGTCCTGTGTCTAAATGACCTGAGTGCCTGCGGGATTGTAATGTGTATTGCATTGCTTTGGGGATAGCTTTGCACGTATGTATGTATAAATCTGTAATGCGGAACCAGATGATGCGGATGGGAGTAAGTATGGTATATTTGTATTGTATGGAATGTAGAAACCTGGAGTAATGAATTCAGAAATTGTAAGGAGGAAGAATGTACGACGTCTGGCATAGACAAGTATAAATGAGCAAGCATTGTAACCCTATAACCTTGAGCAACTTTGAGGACAAAGTTCTTAAGGGGGGTAGATTGAAATACCCCAAACTTAAATATAGTGATTAAGATAATTCTAATCCTTATTTAAGATCCTAATAATGCTTAAGTAATATTGGTAAGGAAAAATAAATCCAAAAGAAATAAAGAAACACTTAAAAAGCGAAAACGCTAAATAAGCGTTAAATAACCATAAGAGGTGCGAGACCTCGGTTAGAGTATTATATGGATTATTAAGGCTTAATAATGCCTAAATGATATAAGGGAACAACTCCCGAAGAAAACGGATCCTTAAAATGGATTAAAAGCGTAAATGAACCTTAAAGCACGTTTTTCGAGGAAACCGGGAAAACGCGACTTTAAGAGGGTCAAACAGACTCGTAACAATTTTGGTCAACTAAATAGTCACTAATAAATATTAGTGGAGCTTTAGAACCAATAAAATTAATTAAACAAGAAAATTCCGGAAAACGGGTTCCGGTTAGTAAAACTGGAAAGTTGTGGGGTGAGAATGCAATTAAACAAACTTAGTGTGTCCACTTTGCAAATAAAAATTAAAAATCTGATTGTCTGTGTATAGGGGGCCGGCCAACTCCTCTCTCACACTCTCTTTAATTCTCTTCTTATTTGCTAAGGGACAAATATAATAAGTAAAAAGGCAAAAGTGACTCTCTCTCCTACTCTCTATTCTCTTCATTCACGTAGCAGCCCCATCTCCCTCACTCTCTTTTCTCTTCTTCCTTCTCCTGCGACAGCCATGGAGAAATGAAAGAACCCACTCAACTCTCACCTTCTTTCCTCTCTTTGAACACTCAAACTTTCTCCAAATTCAATAAAAATCGCACCATTGGAATCCCCTCACAAAGGAGAACACTTTCCTCCTTTCAAAAATCTAAAAGCTGCATTTACGTTTTTATGGGCATTCTCCATTTGAAGATTTGAGGCCACCATTAGAAGCACCTTCACCTCCTTGTCATCTTGAGGTAAAAAGAATTTCGAAAATCCTTCATTTCTAGCTCTCATTGGCATTATAAGGATTTTCAGTTTTTGAACTCTTGGTTCTTCTTGCTCCAGCCGATTTTGGCTTCTCTTGTGGGCTAGGAATCTTGCTCTCTTGCTAGTCAAGAACTTCATTCACCCATTGGAAGGTGATACTCATTTCTAAACCCTAAAACATCTAGATTCTAGGGTTAGTTAAAATGGATGCTAAGTATTTGTGTGTATTGGTATGGGTTGCTGTAGCATTGCCCATTCCTTGAATAAAAACCGAGAACAAGAAGAAGGAAAGAGGAAAAGAAGAGAAGGAAGGGAAGAAAGAAAACTAGAAAGAACAAGGTAAAGGCTCTTACCTTGAACTAGTTTGGTATTGTGTAATGTAACAGTTTTTGAGTAGTAAAAATGAGTAATGTATTGAGTAATGAGTAGTAAGTATGTTGTAGTATAATGAGGAATGGTAATGTAACAGTTTTGAAGTTTTTAAATGATGTTTAAAAACTTGGGAAAACCATGGGTAGTATATGTGTATGTGCAGGAATTTATTGTGTTGTAGTGCAGTTGAAATGTGAGTATAATGCATTGTATAAACAGGTTGTGTGAATGAGCAGTTTGTGAGCTGAAATAATGTGTGGAGAATGTTAAAAATATAGGGGAGACTATGTCAAATTTCATCTAGGAATTTGAGGACTTAAGTGTTTAAGAAGAGGAAGTAACCTAGGTGATAACTAGGTGTATTTGGGGAGTGTAATGGGACTGTTTTGTAGTTTAAAACAGATTTGAAAAAGGTTTAGGTAAGGTGAAGAAATAGGGTGTAAAGTAATGTATTTTGGATGCTAGGAATGGCATTAGTTGAGGGAGTAATGGAGGATAGAAGTTTGAATGAAAACCTGTAGCATAAGAAGGAAAACAAAAATCTGTAGCAATAAATGAAATGGAAACTAGTATAAGTGTTGAGAAGAAGTGAGGAAAAATGTGTAAGTCAATGTAGGAATTGAGTAGTAAGTTTGGTGGATGAACCAAGGTGATTTAGAGGGCTTAATTAGTGCTAAATCATGTGGGGAAGTATTGGTAAAGATTGGGGAAACAATGGGTAAAGAAATCAACTGAAAACATATTTTAAAACTGAAGTACTGGGCCGGACCGGACTTGCGACCGGACTTGCAAGGTCGGTCGAGCCCAGAATCACAAAGACGGGAACCTTCTGGAATGGACCGAACTTGCGACCGGACTTGCAAGTTCGGTCGGACCAGAAAATTCTCCCGTCTGAAACCTTATGGAATGGACCGGACTTGCAAGTTCGGTCGGACCAGAAAATTCTCCCGTCTGAAACCTTCTGGAATGGACCGGACTTGCGACCGGACTTGCAAGTTCGGTCGGCCAGAAAAAAATTCCCGTAATGAAAGCTACTGGAATGGACCGAACTTACGACCGGACTTGCAAGTTCGGTCGGGCCTGAAATTTTCACGCTATGTAACTTACTGACTTGGACCGACCTTGGGACCGGACTTACAAGGTCGGTCGAGTCTTTTAAAAAAAAAGAGTATTTTTATAATATGATTATAGCAATCATATGTATATGTAATATATATATGTATATATATATATATATATATATATGCCTATATACATATATGCATATATATGTAGTAGTACACTATAAATGAAGTAGTAAAGGTAAGAAAGTAAAAATGAGAGGTAATGAGAAAAGAATGGGTTAAATAATCAAGTATGAATGTAAAGGAGTAGTATGTATACATTAGGAGTATTAATGAAGGAATAAGTTGGATCAATAATAGATCATTGATCATACAACTTCATGTATGTATAGGAATCAAATAGTTGAACATCGAAGGAACCCGGTAGTACGAATACGACGGTGAACGGTATGATTTCTTCATGCTCTGTATCCTAACCTGGTTACCCCGATTTGTGTGCTTATGTGTAAGTCAATGTAGGAATTGAGTAGTAAGTTTGGTGGATGAACCAAGGTGATTTAGAGGGCTTAATTAGTGCTAAATCATGTGGGGAAGTATTGGTAAAGATTGGGGAAACAATGGGTAAAGAAATCAACTGAAAACATATTTTAAAACTGAAGTACTGGGCCGGACCGGACTTGCGACCGGACTTGCAAGGTCGGTCGAGCCCAGAATCACAAAGACGGGAACCTTCTGGAATGGACCGAACTTGCGACCGGACTTGCAAGTTCGGTCGGACCAGAAAATTCTCCCGTCTGAAACCTTCTGGAATGGACCGGACTTGCGACCGGACTTGCAAGTTCGGTCGGACCAGAATATTCTCCCGTCTGAAACCTTCTGGAATGGACCGGACTTGCAAGTTCGGTCGGCCAGAAAAAAATTCCCGTAATGAAAGCTACTGGAATGGACCGAACTTACGACCGGACTTGCAAGTTCGGTCGGGCCTGAAATTTTCACGCTATGTAACTTACTGACTTGGACCGACCTTGGGACCGGACTTACAAGGTCGGTCGAGTCTTTTAAAAAAAAGAGTATTTTTATAATATGATTATAGCAATCATATATATATATATATATGCCTATATACATATATGCATATATATATGTAGTAGTACACTATAAATAAAGTAGTAAAGGTAAGAAAGTAAAAATGAGAGGTAATGAGAAAAGAATGGGTTAAATAATCGAGTATGAATGTAAAGGAGTAGTATGTATACATTGGGAGTATTAATGAAGGAATAAGTTGGATCAATAATAGATCATTGATCATACAACTTCATGTATGTATAGGAATCAAATAGTTGAACATCGAAGGAACCTGGTAGTACGAATACGATGGTGAACGGTATGATTTCTTCATGCTCTGTATCCTAACCTGGTTACCCCGATTTGTGTGCTTATGTGATCACTCAAATAAGATAAATGCACGAATTGGACTTTTATTGCACTTAATTGTGTTTGGGCTATTTTGTTCTTGCTGTATTCGCTCGAACATCTAGTTTGTATAATCCATGAAATATATGGATGAGGATGAAGTGTATGTATATGTGGATATGTACTTGTGTAGTGTATTAAACCTTGGTATGGGTGTAATGACTTCTGCTAATTCCTAACTATCTAACTCCTAACTTGAGTATTGAGTAAAATGGAATGAGTAGAAGTCCGATATAGTTTCGGCCACGCGTGAGGATAAGGAAACACAAGAGGTTGGATCCGAATCCTGGATGTAATCTTTTCCATGGACCAACCCCCTTGAATGGGTAGCATCCTGGATTAGTGGGCCACCCTAAAGCCCGGTGGTGGGATGTAGTAATCCTTGCCCGGAGGTCATACCGACTTGACTTGAGTAAGTAAGTAAGAAGTAAGTATTGTATGTGTATCGGTCTTGATTGTTGTAAGTCATTGACCTTGAATAAATGAGTATTGAACACCCGATTAACCCGGGTGTGTAAAGAAGCTAACAAGCCTTCTGTGTGAATCGGAGAAGTGTATCTCCGTATTGCGTATTGAGTATGTAATGAGTATGTATTGTGTATGTGTATTCTAGAAGATGGTAAGTAAGAATTGGTAGACTTGTATTGTCTTCCAAGCATGTATTGTACTGTGCGTATGTATGTATACCTTGTGTAGTATTGTAGTATCGTGAAGGAAAGCATGTATGTATGTATGTATGTATTGTAAAATGAATTGCATGTATTCGACCAAATGGTCGGCGTACCCTCGCTAGCACGCGGGGTATGCAGTCATCATATTCAACGTAAGCTGACCCCCTAGGGGGAACGTTTTTAGTATGCAGGCACCCGAAGCGGATGTGGTCAGGGTGAAAGACCGGAGGCTACACTTGGATAAGTAGCAGTGGAATGTAGAAGTGCACGAAGTGGCACACCCCTTGTACTCAGAAAGTAAGTAGTTGTGAGGAATGGGTAGTGGTTAGACTCTTGATGAGTATGCATGGAATTGAAGAGGTATCGTATCTATATTTGGAACTTAGTAAACTCGGTATGTGTAGCGCATTATCTTGTATTGAATTATGGAGTATTGTATTGAATGGAGTATTGTAGTACTCAGTAAGTAATGGGAGTATGTATTGTGTTTGTGTAGTACTCGGACATTCCGGTCCATCAGACCGATGCTGTATGTAGAAGTAGTAGCCTTGTTAGTCACGTGGGTGACTAACGGCATTGTATCACCCGATGTAAGTAAGTATGTATCCGCTGCGTGACTCGGGAAGCACGAGGAGATTGGACGGTTATGATTGCATTAATGGTAGGGGTGTTACACTAATGCTTGGCGAAAATAGAAAGGGTTGCTAAGATGATTTCTTGCTTCAAGACTTAGTAGATTTAACTAGGAATTTACATAGAAATGATGTTAGAACTTAATACACCATTAATGGAGCTTTAAAACTCTAAGGAATTAACTAGCAAATGAAGAAAGAAAAGAGAGGAAATGAGGCTTACACAATCGGCCAAGTGAAAGGCAAGGAAGAATGAAGGCTCACGTATGACCTTAAGGGAAAGAATAAGAGAGTTTCTCTTTTGATAAATTAATGTCAATAATTGACTAGTCTTCCCATTAGTTTATCCCTTGATTGTTTGGCTCAATAAAGTCCCTTAATTGATGTAGATTTTCGGATGATTGACAACAAATAATGGATGCTTGTTTGACAATGGAAACTAGAAGACAAGACATGGTAGGTATGTGTTTCCCTTTTGCTTTTCTATATTGATTTTGTCTTGGTTTTCCCATGTCTTTTACGGTACCATATGTGCATCTAGGAGACTTATTTCTTTGATAATTGAAGACCATATATCATGGCTAGATAGGTAGACAATTTAGCTTGATTTAATAAGGCAAACGAGCCTTCTTTTTCTTGTTGAAATCGGCCACACATGCCTATAGATGACAATTGATTTTTGATTTATATTAGACAATAGATCATGCTAGTTAGGTGGTGTATTATTTGACTAACTTGACAACAATCAATCCCCTTCTTTTCTATATCAAAATCGGCAGCCTAAGGGTAGTAGCATGATTGATTTATTTGTTTACAATGCAACTTGTATAAGGTATATTCTAGTTGTCATAATTAATTACATTGCTTTTCATTTCTTTTCTTAATCTTATACTAATTCCCTTGCTGTCTTCTTGTAGGTACACAGTAATGGGGTCTTATTTTGACTCAAATTATTTGATACTTTAGCATATAATACATGGTAAGTGAGTCACATTACCATAAGGCAATTTTATTAACTAAAACTAGCCAATATTCACCCTAAATGGTGGCGCATGCTATAGAGGTTAAATGGGATTTATTTTTCATTTGATTTTTGTTACACTATATTGTACTAAGATCATACTAATATGTGTAATAGGTTCCAGCATTTAATTGGTACATTTATACTATGGTAAAAGATGAAAGTTTTAAGGTAAAAATGCTGATTTTAGGTACCTTTTTGACCCAAAAATCGCCCCCACTTGTACTATGAATTTAGTACTGACATTAATTGATTTAGATGGTAAATTTATCCTATTTTAATATTATCAAATCGTGGCTCCTCAAAAAATTCAAGGTAATTGCGTAGAACGCATTTTTGTGACACCCGAAGGTGCGTTTTTGTGCTTTAAGGATTTTCTGAAAATAATTAGTCGCTATGAGTTCCAAGTGTTTATTGACATTTTTTATAGTCAATAATAATATGTTAAGGTGTTACATTGAGTTACATGGGGTTATATCAACTCAAAACACAACTCCCGGGCTAACCGGGCAAAAAGGAGCGTTAAGAAATTCGTCCGAGCACTTTGTTTATTTTTTGAGGAAGTGGCTCGTGCATTCTCTTTAGAATGTTGAATAATGATGTTAGGAACTCTAAGAATTAATTTTATTGGAGTTCGTGCCACCTCGGCACTCCTCCTGGGCATTCTCGGGGGTTTATAGGGCCCTCATAAGGCATCTCCTAGCACTTTGCGTTTAACTGAGAATTTAGCTTGAGGACTTCATCTTATATGTTTAATAGAGTGTTATGGTGCATTTGGAATGAAGTGTGATGCTTTACTTCATCCTATAATGTATTTCCGGGACTTTCGGGCCTTAAGGGCCTTTAAGGGAACTCCCGAGCATTTTGTATTTTTACTCAGTTTCAGATGAGGTCCTGTATTCTAAGGGTCATATAATGATCCTTGATTAACTTCATATGAAGTTTATAGCTTATATAACTTGTTTAGCTTAAGGTCGGGCTTTAGCGCACGTTTTTGACCTTAAGGAGTTTAGGTGCGTTTTAACGCCCCAAGTGTTTATATACTTTCTTAGGGTTTAATAATCCCCTAAATAATATATATTTTTCATTATTTAATTATTTAAAGGTTAGGGGTATTTCAATAGCACATGCGACTCTTGATTCAATAAGGTATTTCTTACTCTTAGATTTCAACATTCAAAAACACACACATCTTTGTTTATGTTCTTTGGATATGAAGATCAACTATTTCTATTAGTAAAATTGTGTCAAATTAAGCATAGTCCCTATGTATCTCACTAAAAAGCTCTAGAATGGATTCTTCGGTACCTAGACCACATAAAAGCCCTACTTTTCCACGTACCTGTCAACTCTTCTTTCACATCTTTGGATTAGATGAGGCAGATTTCAGTAAGCTCTTTTCTTGATAGAAATTCAACTTTGGGATTTCTACTTCTATCTCGAAAACTCCCTAAACTCTCCACAATCGAAGAAGCAATCACTTGTGGCTATATCCACCACAAAGGTTGAGTATCGGTTGATTATTGTTCTTGTAAGTGAAATTATGTTACTACTTAGTTTGTTTTAAGATCACATGATTTATCCTCGTGCTCTTCCGACCGTTTGACACAACAATATCAAAGGCACAACTCAGGTAGACTGTGGTAAACGAGTTGGTGGGTCGGGTCGGAATCAACCCAACTCATTAATCATTTTAACCTTAACTTAATCACTTATATAAATTGATTGAAATTTAATCCCTAACGTAACCATCATCTCCAAGGTTGGCCCATAAATCAACCCATGAAAACTCTTGTTCTAGAGTAAGATTTTAAATAATTTTTTTAAAACTTGAATGACATAAATTTTCAAAGATCCCATAAACTCTAGTCTAACACATTTATGAATACATCAACCTTCCTTCACCTTCGAGGCGGGGGAGGGGGTCACACTGAACGGAATATTAAAGATAAACTGAAAAGTAAATTATTTGGAATCCTTTTGCCCCTAACTATAATTTTATTAATAAATTGTTAACCCCTTGTTGATATGTTAGTTTAGTTTATTCGTTAAATGATGACAGGCTGGATAAAAAACACCGTTTAATCAGCATCATCTAGTCTCTCTAATCCCACTGATATTTTCCTAAAAATGTTAACCCTAACCTAGGAATAGTCTACAACCAGAACAACTCCTTCCTTAGATGTTAGCAGAAGACAACCTCTTAAAAATGCGTGGAAGATGGAGCATGATCATATTGAATGATTAGGGTTAAAGTATTT
>CM041782.1:104872711-104932459 GCA_023374045.1 Limonium bicolor | reverse complement strand
GGGTGTTTTGGGTCACTTTGTGAAGTTGAGAGGGGTCCGGATCCTTTGGTGGAATTTGAGGAGTATTTTGTGTTTATAAAGTTTGGATTTTAGAATGGTCAAATTTTTGAGGTGTTTTAGGAAGTCGAAAGGGTTGACGGAGTGTGAAGGAGGATATTTGGTTTACAGGTGTTCGGGTTTTGAAGATGTTTCAGGTTTAAGGTGACTAAGGTTGTTCGGGAGTATTTACGAATAAGGAGTCCTATGTTAGTGAGACTTGTGACTTCGAGTTTGCTTAGGAAAAGGTTGAGAAGTGCCTGTGGGTCAAAGCTCTAATGAAAGGATTGATTGATTTATTCAGAATTGTCTCTCTTAAAATTTTAAACTGAAAATCATTTTTGTTGTAAAAAGGGCGGATAATCCCGAGGGATTACCCTATGTACCCCCTCGAACACGACACTTAACTAATAATAAGTGCCGAGGCTCGAAAGATGGGGCAGTGTATTTATGTTGAAAACTAGGGTTTAGAGAGAAACACCATGAATGAGATGCCCTCGGTCAAACTCTAATAACGTCTCTAACTCCCGGGTTTTAAAACGTTAAAACTGAAAATATTGAAATCGAGTGGAAGGGAGTTAGACGATTCCGAAATCCCGGCTGCAACTAGGAAGGCAGTCACACCCCTAGCACCCGGCCTCGTAAAAATCTAGGCTGCAATTAGGGGATGTTTATCACCCTAATGCCCCGCCTAAAGAAGTCCAGACTGCGACAAGGGATGTGACGACCCAGTGCCCCGCCTAGGATTTTTATTTTGGGAAGGGAAGCAAGTGATGTTCTAACCATGGAGGAAATGTTTTGAAGGGGTTAGTCATTTCTTGCTCCCTGAAAACGGTTTATTTTTTTAGTTAAAAAGAACTAAGTTTGAAAACTTTTGAAGTTGTTCGGAATTCTCTGTAAAGAAACACTGATTTTGGGAAATGTTTTTAGGAGAAAACTTTATGTATATGTGAGAAGAACTTTCTACAGTTGAGAAGAGTTTTCTGTGATGTGAGAAGAGTTTTTCCTTTAAGATTCCACAAAATGGTTCTTTTTTTTTTGAAAACTTGATGCAATTTGAATGAATCGATGGTTTGAAGTTCTTTTTGGTTTTTTGGATTTTGAATGAGATCTACAAACTGAGTGTGGATTGGGTTTGAATGGTATTGATTTTTGAACTGGATCGAATTGAATCGGGCTTGGAAACGGGCCAAGTCAAAGTTGGGTCAACGCTTTGAGTCAAGGTCAACGCTTTGGGTCAAGGTCAACATTTGGTTGGTCAAATTTAGACTTGGTCAAAGCCAAAGTTTGGGTTGGTCAAAGTTGGATCAAGGTCAACATTATTTGGTCAAAGTCAACATTTTCTGGTCAAGGTTTGACATTTGTGTGGGCTTTGGTTTGATTTTTGTGGGTTTGGTTTGATTTTTCGTGGGCTTGGTTTGCTCTTTGGTAGGCTTGGCCTGATATGGGGTTGGGCTTGGGCCGGTTGGGTAGTTTGGGTCGAATGAGCTTAATGGGCCAAATTGGGCTTTGGGCCTTGTTCGAACTTTTGGGCCGGATGGGCCTTGTGTGAACTTTGGGCCGATTTGTGATTGGGCCAAGATTGGGCTCAAGAGTGTTTAATTTATGGGCCAAAGTGGGTTAGTGGGCCTGTTTGAATTTGGGCCCGGTTTGGGTAATGGGCCAATGTGGACTATGGGCCTGGGCCTTGTTGGGCTTCGGGTTTTAGACTTGGGCTTTGGGCCGAATTTGGGTTGGATATGGGTATTGGGTCGGGTTTGGACCTGGGCCAGTTTTAGGCTATGTGGTTTGGGCCGGTTTTGGGCCATGTGATTTGGGCCGGTTTTGGGCCATGTGATTTAGGCCGGGTTTGGGTTTGGGTTGAGATTGGTTTTGGACCAAGTATGGGCTAATGGGCCAAGTGTGGGTTAAAGGGCCAAGTGCGGATAAATGGGTCGGGTTTGGAGGTAGGCCAAGGCTGGGTCAGTTTGGGTCGGGTTGGCTAATGGGCTGGGTTAACTAATGGGCTGAATCGGCTAATGGGCCAAATTTGCATTAATGGGCTGAGTTTATTTAATGGGAGGTGGGCCGAGTTAAATGATTTGGCCAAGTTCTGGTTAGGGCTAGAATATTGGTGAGGAACTTTGAATTTTGAGAGTCAAATGGCTAGAGAAGATTTTGTTACATACATAACATATTTTGTTTATATGTGTTTAGGGTTTAGGGGTATCACCACCAAGAGATTGGTCATTGACCAATCAAATATGGGGGACCCCCTCTATCCTAATGGCTAGGACCTAAGGACATAGTAACTAGGGCTTAGATAAAATAAATTTAAGGATTGAAACCAAAATGACAAGGATGAACATAAATGAAAGAAAAGAATAAATAATATAAATAAATAAAGATAAAGGTCGCTGATAAGCATGGATCGGTGATGGTGAACATACATAAACTTAAACTTCATCATGAGAGCAATCCGTTATCATGTATTAGCCAAGTCAAAATCAAGATAGGCTGACCAAGAGTTTTCAAACCCTAGCTGTAGCACACTTGAATCCCACACGTAAAGTCCAAAGTAAACTTCCGACCAAGCAAACCGAGTCCAGCCCAAGTTCAACAAAGCGCAGAAAGCACAGCCATGTACTCGTATACCTCGGCCAAAATGAGAAACCAAGAAAATAAGGGGAGAGCCAAATTAACAACTGGTGCAAGGTGGTGGAACAATATCAGACCCGTATGACAAATTAAAAGGCATCTGATGGGCCGAATATAGTCAACACACAGATACACATTAGTCGACCCAAGTTGCAGTGGATCCAACGCAGAACAAATGAAACATAAATCAGTTGAATGGGCTCACCAGACCCAAAATCAGTCATAATCAACAACATGAATGAAATTTGGCCATAAGTAATTTGAATCAAATGTGGTTATACCACCGCAGATTAACTGAAGGGTCTAAAAATGCAGTAATAGCCTGAAACTCTAAATCAGTGTTATCCTCAATAATCAACAATATTATGCGAACTGATGCACGAACTGAAACATCGACAGAGTCACACCAACACCACTCCTGCAATCAACACCAACGAAGTGATTTACAGAAACTTATTCAAAGATCGTAATACGAGTATATCCCCCCTTTTACCGAACTCGTCGAAGGATGAATTGAAAACGCAGCGAACCCCAATTAAATCCTCGGAGCGGACAAAATCCGGAAACTTACCAGTGATTCAGTCGATATTGCAACTGAAGCATTATAGTTAAAAAGGAGGCAAAACCACAGTTATTTACCCACAGAGTCGTCTGAGGAGGAACTAAATCTCTTACGAGAGTGTAATGATATAAAACCAGGCTCCACAGGAATCGGTTCTTCGACTATGGATTCACCCCAAAGCCGACAAGGTTTTTAAGATTAGTGATGATGAGGCGGATGTTACCTCCAAATTGGGAAGACCAAAATTTGGTGTAGACAGTCGTGGTCGTGGTGGTGGCATCGACGGCATGAATTTCCTCCAAATTGGGAAGACCAAAATTTGGTGTAGACAGTCGTGGTCATGGCGATGGCATCGACGACAAGAATTTCCTGCACATAATTACATACAGACACAGAATAAGCTTGGCCAGTAGTTTGAGGATGTAATCGAAAAGAAAGAAAATGAACTAGAAAATAAACATAATATTCCTGAAACATGAGTAAAGAGGAGAGGTGTAAATTCTTCCCTGTCGAGAACCACAACGCAAGCAAGGACTAGGAACCCATGTTAGGCTTCGTTCTTCCACCGAGGGTTTTGTGAATCGATTCTAGAAGGGATTGTTTCCTGACCCATCTTCAGCTTGGTGAATTAGATGCAGCTGTTCGGAGATCCTTCTCTACGGAGGCGCGAGCTCACTTGTACGCGTCGGTTGAGAGGATGAAGCAGGGCAGAGCTGATTATTCAATGTTTCGCCAGTTCGTCTTGCAAAATCACCGGTGTGTAGGTGAAGGACAGGAGCGGAGTATATACGCTCCTTGTTTCCATTTGGGTTGCAATTTACTGGGAGTGAAGACAAAGAGGAAGGTGGAGTACGTATACTTCGACAGTGAAGGGGACGATTGACGGGGCATGGACGTTTTGCTCACCGATTTCTCTACGAGTGGGGAGATTGAAGGTAGAGTGGGCATGTGTATCCCTTGTTTCGCTAGTGGGTCACAAAATTATTGTCGTGGAAGAGAAAATGGAGAGGAGGAAGGAGGCGCAGAGCATATATCTTCTTGTTTCGCCGGTTCGTCAGCAAAATTACCATGAGTGTGGAGACGAAAGAAGGGCAGAGCATCTTTTCTGGTTTTGGAGTTCGAGCAAAATGGAGGCGGATGAAGAACAGCGAGGAAGAATGACTGAGTTTTTTGCTCTTCTCTGAGGGATTTGAGGTTCTTCGAGGAGAGATTCAGAAGAAGAGGAATGGAGGTGGGTGGAGATAAAGAAAATCAGGAAGAAACTGAGGGAAGCATATGTGTTCTTCAATGGCCAGTCGGTTTGTAATATCACAGAAATTGAAGAGAACGATTGAGCGTGTCTGCTCTAGGTTCGCCAGTGGGAGTTCGCAAAACATCACCGTATTGAGGAGGATGAATCAGGCAGTTTCAAGAGAACTGTCGGGGAAGAAGCTGAGAAGAAGATGAAGGTGCTGGCTAGGTTTTTGTGTCTAAAGGTTTCCACAATGGAGTACCGAGTTCGCACGCCAGTATGGGTTGCCCAATTAACGAGAGGTAAGAAAATGGAGTATGGGCGCCGGTATGGGTTGCACAATTAACGAGAGACAAAAAAAATGGAGTATGGAGTATGGGCGCCAGTGGGCCACGTCCGGTCTTGACCCGTGTTTGGTATGGGCCGGGGTCAAGGCTGCATTTGGATTTGCTTTGTCAAAAAATTAAAATTGGATTTTGTTCCTCCTGAGACTCGAACTCGGGACCTCTAATCTCTCCCTCACCAAGCTCAACCGATTGAGCTAATGACTGAACTTGACATATAAACGAGAGAAATAATACAAGAGCCTTTCCTCGAGCTGAGTGATCCTTTCAAAACGCTAGCGCTATAAATGAAGATATACAGTAAAACGAAAGAGTTTAAATAAAATGAAATGTTTCTTCCTAAGAGACATGAGATCATGGAGTATAATCATTAAAGTGTGAAACATAACAATATGAAAAACAAATGAATTAACCCAATATAAAGTACATAAAATAATGAAATAGTACTAAATGATGATAAAAATGAAGAGTATATGATAGAAAATAGTAAGAAATAGCAATACATGGGATAAAGTAAATAAAAATGAAAATAAAATTGAATAGATAGAACAAACGAGTGATAAAAATGGAATACATAAAATAATAATAAGATAAGTGAATAAAATAAAATGAATGGGTTTAAAACCGGATTGTTGTTTGAAAATTCATTTTTGGAAAATCGTTGTTTTTATGAAATGCTTTGAAAAAGGTTATAAAATGACGGTTTCGTTATGGCACGCATGCTAATATGTTTCAAAAAGAAAGGCGACGACCCGCTTATTATGTTTATTTTGGAATTTGCTTTATGGGGTGAGAATTTTTGGTGTCTACAGATGGCTCCCCTTGATTCAATTCTACAAGCCCTTGTAGAATTGGATCAAGGTTGAGGGGTGCCAAAAATTCTCACAATGGTTTAGTGGTGCGTAGGGATGCGACCGTGAGTGTATGAATGCGATTGAAAGTACGGGACTTATGACGAGCCTCAGTTAGACCTCTTGACATCTAACCCTAAGACTTAAGATGAGCCTAGGATACTAACAATCCGATTTGGTTTTAGAGTGCACGAGGGCTTAGGAGTGCCTCAACTGGACCTCTTGATATCCAGTCCTAGGGCTTATGACGGGCCTAGAACGCGATTGAGAGTACGAGGACTTAGGAGTGCCTCAACTAGACTCTTGATATCTAGCTATAGACTTATGACGAGCCTATAATACTAACAACCCGATTCGATTTAAGTGCACGAGGGCTTAGGAGTGCCTCAACTGGACCTCTTGATATCCAGTCCTAGGGCTTATGATGGGCCTAGAATGCGATTGAAAGTACGAGGACTTAGGAATGCCTCAACTAGACCTCTTGATATCTAACTATAGGACTTATGCCGAGCCTATAATACCAACAACCCGATTTGATTTAAGGTGCACGAGGGCTTAGGAGTGCCTCAACTGGACCTCTTGATATCCAGTCCTAGGGCTTATGATGGGCCTAGAATGTGATTGAAAGTACGAGGACTTAGGAGTGCCTCAACTAGACCTCTTGATATCTAGCTATAGGACTTATGCCGAGCCTATAATACCAACAACCCGATTTGATTTAAGGTGCACGAGGGCTTAGGAGTGCCTCAATGGACCTCTTGATATCCAGTCCTAGGGCTTATGATGAGCCTAGAATGCGATTGAAAGTACGAGGACTTAGGAGTGCCTCAACTAGACCTCTTGATATCTAGCTATAGGACTTATGACGAGCCTATAATACCACAACCCGATTTGATTTAAGGTGCACGAGGGCTTAGGAGTGCCTCAACTGGACCTTTGATATCCAGTCCTAGGGCTTATGATGAGCTAGAATGCGATTGAAAGTACGAGGACTTAGGAGTGCCTCAACTAGACCTCTTGATATCTAGCTATAGGACTTATGATGAGCCTATAATACTTTGATGGAGTTGTACGAAACTCGCTGCTTTGGGTGGTTGATTTGAGGATGATTTTGATTGAATTGATCCGGGATTGGATGCTTTTTGGTCGTTTTTTGCGAGGGATGTGATAGTCGTTTGTTTATTTTGTTGATGTTGACCTTGACTTCATCAGTGTGGGACTTGCGTTTTGGTTTTGCTTTGACAGTCGCGCCCGATGTGCACTATAGTTTTGGGATTTGATAGAACTCTTGGCTCCAGAGTTTCGAGATGGCTCCGGTATGGCTCCTGAGTTTTTTTTTGGTTTGGTGATTTGGGTAATCGGTCTTTGAATGGATTTTTTTCTTTTTTTTTAGAAGAGTGACTTTTAGAACTCGGCGGTTTCGATATGATTGGGTGACTTCGATATGATTTGAGGGCTCCGGTATGATTGGAGGGCTCTGGTGCGGTCAGATGGCTCCGGTTTGATTTGTGATTCCCTTGTGAGCAACGACTCTGGGACAGTTGGTGGGTTTCAATTTGGATTGAGATTGTGGGGGCGGTTGGTGGGTTTCGATTTGGATTGAGAGTTTGGGTCGAATGGTGGGTCGATGTGATTTGTGTCCTTTGATGTGGTTGACAACAATTTTTTTTGGTTGTGGATGAATGGTTTTGGTATGGATTTCGAATCGAGTGGTGTGTCGATGTGATTCACTATGGCTGACAATTTTTTGTGGATGAATGGCTTTAGTACGGTCAGTTTCAGCTTCAGATTCCTCGAGAGGGCTCCGGGATAGTTCGGGATGGCTTCGGAGAGGCTACAAGATTGCTCCATTTGATGATAGTGGTGAACAAAAGGGGAATCTTCTTTTGAGGTGGTCGCACCCTGGGCGGGCTGCCTACGTACTCAATTTCGTATTGAGATCAGACCATACGTAGTTCGAAACTATTTAGGCAAGGCCCTGGTGATGAAATAGATCTTACGTGGATTTGAGGTGACTCCCGTATTGTTCTCGGACTGTTAGGATGCCCCCTGTGTAGTTCCAAGGATGGTTTCAATGTCGGATGATGGCTCTCGCATGGCTCTAGCTTGGCTTTGGGAGAGGTGCCAATGAGGCTCGAGCATGACACTAGATGGCTCCGGGGTGGTCTTCGTGTGGCTCCAGCTTGGTTCGATGTAGCTTGGTGATAGCCCGGAATAGTTCCAAAAAGGCTAGATGTAGCTCGATAATGGCCCGGGATGGCTCCATCTTGACTTCTTTTGATATGAAGTATTATTTCAACCGCAACATCACCGTATTGAGGAGGATGAATCAGGCAGTTTCAAGAGAACCGTCGGGGAAGAAGCTGAGAAGAAGATGAAGGTGCTGGCTCGGTTTTTGTGTCTAAAGGTTTCCACGATGGAGTACCGAGTTCGCACGCCAGTATGGGTTGCCCAATTAACGAGAGATAAGAAAATGGAGTATGGGCGCCGGTATGGGTTGCAGAATTAACGAGAGACAAAAAAATGGAGTATGGAGTATGGGCGCCAGTGGGCCGCGTCTGGTCTTGACTCGTGTTTGGTATGGGCCGGGGTCAAGGCTTCATTTGGATTTGCTTTGTCAAAAAAATAAAATTGGATTTTGTTCCTCCTGAGACTCGAACTCGGGACCTCTAATCTCTCCCTCACCAATCTCAACCGATTGAGCTAATGACTGAACTTGACATATAAACGAGAGAAATAATACAAGAGCCTTTCCTCGAGCTGAGTGATCCTTTCAAAAACGCTAGCGCTATAAATGAAGATATACAGTAAAACGAAAGAGTTTAAATAAAATGAAATGTTTCTTCCTAAGAGACATGAGATCATGGAGTATAATCATTAAAGTGTGAAACATAACAATATGAAAAACAAATGAATTAACGCAATATAAAGTACATAAAATAATGAAATAGTACTAAAATGATGATGATAAAAATGAAGAGTATATGATAGAAAATAGTAAGAAATAGCAATACATGGGATAAAGTAAATAAAAATGAACATAAAATTGAATAGATAGAACAAACGAGTGATAAAAATGGAATACATAAAATAATAATAAGATAAGTGAATAAAATAAAATGAATGGGTTTAAAATCGAATTGTTGTTTGAAAATTCATTTTTGAAAAATCATGTTTTTATGAAATGCTTTGAAAAAGGTTATAAAATGACGGTTTCGTTATGGCACGCATGCTAATATGTTTCGAAAAAGAAAGGCGACGACCCCTCTTATTATGTTTCTTATTTTGGAATTTGCTTTATGGGGTGAGAATTTTTGGTGTCTACAGTGGGTTGAAGATTATTTTTGGGTTTTTGGGTTTTTGGGCCTGATGGGCCTTGGAATCAGATTTGAAATGGTTTGGGCTTTTTATTTGAGGTGGTCTGAATGGGCATTTTAGAAATGGGTCAAAGATGGGCCTCATTTGATTTGGGCCGAACTTGAGTTCTAATTTGGTCCGATTGGGCCTTATTGATTTTTGCTTCGAAGTGGGCCTTCAAAGTGGGCTTTAAATTGAAATTGGACTTTGGAATCAGATTTGATTTTGGATTTGAATTTATTCTCTCTCTCTTTTTGAGGTTTAAGTTTTTTAATGAAATTAGGGATGGTTTGGGATAGGCTTTAAGTGTTTGGAAGATATTGTTCCTCATAAAGCAAATAGAAATGAGCTAGCTGTGGGGTACCTTCAAAGGCTTAAAAAAGAACCTCAAAGTTTAGAGGGTATTATTCCCCACAAAGCAAATTGAAATAAGCTAGCTGTGGGGTACTCCCCAAAACTTATCATAAATGGGTGACTTAGAAGGTTGTCTAGGGTTAATAATAAGCAATACAAGAAGACAAATTGCAATAAAAGCAGTATATGTATAATAAAAGAACAGCAAGCAACTGTAGTAAAATGAATGAAATTCGATCAGAAAGCCAACATGGTCTGGAGTTAAAGTTATTTGCTTATACAAGTTCAGTGACAGGAATGTTATTTCCAAGAATACTGGATAAACGATATCATACACTAAAGCCTAGCAAATGTCTCACGCAAGCTAGCTACTCCTCGTGGTCGACCAATCCTATGTATAAAATTAAAACATTTTAGTTGTACACACCAGGGAGACGTTTGGTTTGAATAAAAATGACTTTCGAAGCAAAGGATCATCAAAGATTAGATATCGCTAGTCGAATATGCCAAATGGGAAGTCATAACTTGAATCCAAAATTCTCATCGGTTTGTCAATCCTCCCTTTTGTTTTGACTTTCCAACAGGCTATCAGATTGATTTTGCGAGGGGGGCAAACAACAGAACTTTAAGCATCAATCTCAATTACACCTTTTAAGCAAAATGAACTAATACGGTAGGAACACCCATGATTCTAAGATTAGCAAGAGATATGGGAGTATGCAAATCAGTGATACAGGTATAAATCTTCTCAGAACACATAAACAGGGGTGATACAAACATATATCCAATAAAGTGATAGACATAGAGCAATTAAGCATTTGAAGCAAAAACTAGATAGAGATTTTCTAGTGAGGAATTAGCTGGCAGTGTTCTTTATGAAGAGATATGAAGCTTCAAAATCCGCCACCTTAGCTCGCCCATCGAGTCCATGATCAACCAGACCGTAAGCATGCTTCAACTAAAACTCCAAAGAGATACCTCAGCCAAGAAACAAGAATATATGAGCAGCTATGTGAACCCAGCATTGAACACAATACAGAAATAGAATAAGTTGTATATTAAAGAGAATCGTTCCAACCCAAGCGCTTTGAGACAGAAAACTGAGCAAGAAGATTGAGAAAAAATGCCCGCTTCAGTGAATTCAAACAACGCTAAGCAAAACACTTTAAGCTTTGACAGATACACGGATAAGCAACACAACTTGGATGAAGCAACGAGAATCCAGGCCAGAATGTTAGAGCATCACTAAATAGCAGCGAATCCATGAAATAGCTCCGAAGGAGTATAAGAACTTAAATCGACAGTAATGATGAACAATTTACATGATATTTACCAGATAGATTATAGGATTTCAGAACTGAAAAACCCATATCAGAACCATCTCTGTGATATTATACGTGGATAACATATACAATGAAAGGATAACAGAGATAAGCCACCGATATTCTTGTTTCACTCTTTCATATGAATACAAAAGCAAAACTAGTATCCATTGAGGTACCAAAATTACTGAAACGAAAGTGTGAATAAAACCGGAGTTCAAAATCGATTCTCAATGCTTCAAATAGAAAGCAAAAGAAACTTAAATAGAAACGGACAGGCAAAACGATTTCTTGCAACTTTCGAACCCATAGACCCATGTTAAAGCCCGGTATTCATGGTAGTGCATTCATACAATTGGCAGATATACAACTGGGAGTTTTCAACTTTGTGTATGAGTTCTACGAACACCGACACCTATAACAGGCTCAACATTCGTTTATAGTCGAGCAATAAGAATGAAGACCGTGAAAAATTGATGGTGGAAAGGAAAGCGAGGTCTGAAACATGGGAATTGGTATCAATCATCGGAAACCAGCTTTCCGGAAAACCAAATTCCTCGCGCCCATTAGGACCATCCCGACTCAGCTTACTTGGCAAAATGAAGTCAAAATAGAGCGAACCAAGAAGGAGAGACCATAGAAGAAGAGAAAGAAAAAAAATGTACGAGACAAAAATAGAAATGCGTGAAGAAGAATAGCGAGCTCAAAATCGATTTTGCAACAGAGGAAAAGAAATAGTTACTTACACTGTCGATAGAGCAAGAAGTTAGGAGGAATTTGAATGAGGTTTCTCAGAGGTTAGTGTAAACGAAGATTCTCGGGTGGGAATTGAAAACAAAGAGAAAGACGAAGCACAGTGGGCTAGGTATTGGTATTGAGGGAGACGAGCATGTATGTTGAAGAAGATGATCGAGCCGTAGAGATCGGAGAGGAGGTGGCTACTGTTCCCCTTTATAATGATATATTAGGGTTTTTGGAAGAAGAAAGTCAACTAACTCTTAAAGGGGCTTATTATAATGGGTATGGGCTTTATCTTAGGCTGTTGGGCTGTAGAAATCGGACCCAACTGAGAATGGCCCGCGTTTGGTGAGTTCGTGGGGGGAAAAAAGAAAAAAAAAACGGGGCTAATGTTGCTCCTGAGTAGCGAACCCCCGCCTGTGCTCTCCTTCTCTACGACATTGACCGGCTACACTATATCAATATTCAACAAATAAATGCAAGACTTAAAAAATGAGCTTATACACAGACTAAGAGGAAAATAAAATCCGCCAACAATTATTTCCAGGATTCTAACACAGGACTTGTGGATTAACCAGTGAGAACTCCGACCAGTTAAGCTATGTCAGAATTTAATATTCATACATGGAAAACAATCCTAGAACTCCGATTCGAGCCGGAAAGAAATCTTTAAAAACAGTAACTAACATTTTAAATGGAAATATACAGTGAAATAAATTGTTTTCTTCTTAAGAGGCATGAAACTACCGAATACAAAATATTAAAGTATAAGACGTGACTATATACAAACAAATGAAATACAGTATAATAATGTGTACATGAAATAATGAAATAGTGCTGATACAATAGTGATAAAAATACAAGTGAATGTAACAAAAATGGGAACCGAATTAGATATGTACGAATATCGGAAAATAAGATTGAGTAAACAAGAAAATAGAGTAAAATAAGATAAGAGGAAGCTTTATCAAATCAACAGCAAAATGAAGTACGCAAATAATGATAGTAAAGGCCGCATAAAATGATATAAATAGAAATAAAAATGATGATGATGATGATGAAATAAAAAAGTAAATGCTAGAAGACAATAAAAGTATCAATAAATGTGATAAAATAAATGAGTGAACAAAATGAAACTGAAAGATAAATGAATAAATAGAAAAGTAAGCAAAGATTGAATAAATAATAAGACAAGTGAATAAAACAAAAGAGACGGGTTTAAAACCGTATTGTCGTTGGAAATTTGTTTTCGAAGAATTATGTTTTTTCTAAAATGCTTTTAAAAAATGATTTAAGAATTTTGTCATAAAATGATGGTTTTGTTTTGGCACGCACGTTAATACGTTTTGAAAAAGAAAGGCAACGACCCCTCCAATTTTATTTATTATTTCATAATTTGCTTTATGGGGTGAGAATTTTTTGTGTCTACAAGTGTGGCGGTAACGCCCTGGTAAATTTTACATTTCCGCTGCTATTGGTTTAAACTTTTGACTGATATGTTTACGAGGATGTTCTTGATAATTATAATCCTTGATAAGGTTTTCATGTGTTAATTTAATTGTCTTTCCGTTGTGTTTACTTAATATCTAAACTATCTAAACCTATTGGAGTATTCCTTTATCTATTGACATTGATTTCACAAACATTTCGGTGTTTTTCAGGCTCTATTTTTGTATTGAAAACTGCATTTCAGGACCGGTCCGAACGTCCGTCCGGACATCAATGTTCGGACAGGCCCCGAGAGTTTACATTGATTTCACTGATCTGGCTGTGTCCGAACATCTGTCCGAACTTCAATGTTCGGACAACATGCGAGGACGAATCCACTTGTAAGTTTCGACTTATGTCCGAACTTACAAGCTCGGACCAACGTTCGGACACCCATGGCTTTAACTCTCGAATTGTGTCCAAACTTCCAATGTCCGGACACAAGTTCGGACTCATTCTGTTTACACTCTCGACTTGTGTCCGAACTCCATGTCCGGACACAAGTTCGGACGTTACCGATTTCTGGTTTTCTAAACTCTCGACTTGTGTCCGAACTTCCCATGTCCAGACATAAGTTCGGACAAGTGTTGTTTTGCTGTTTTAGGACTCGTTTGAAGTCCGTTTTTGGATCCGATTGTGCCGTTAGAAGCGTATTTTTGTAAGCTTTTATTTAAGGTAAAATCCAGGGTGTTACAGTTACCTGCTCATAAATAGGGAGTTAGTGTAGGCACTTTAATTTATTTAACTTCTCCGTGAAAATGTCAAATTTCCCCACATATCCATCCTAAGTCATTTAAACATGAAAATAACTTGTTTTCTGAAAGTTTCTTTTAGATATAGGAATGGACTTTAATTAAGTACTAAATCATAGGAAAATGACAATAAAGATAAAATATTTTGACAGTAAATATATATCTAATATCAGCGTATCATCTGGCTATGATTCGTAAAGAACTTGGAAAGCCGATTGACCTGAAATGCTGTCTAGGGGCATCCTACTTATGAGATAGACTGCTGTAAGAATGCTATCACCCCAAAACTTGCTAGGAAGGGTACAATGAAACATCAAACTTCTGGTCATTTTTAGGATGTGCCTATGTTTCCTTTCTACTGTCTCGTTCTGCTGTGGGGTATGAGCGTAGGTAAGTTGATGTATTATTCCGTTTCTTCTTAAAAAACTAAAACTTTCCTTAGCGCTACCTAACTCGTAGGCGTTGTATGTTCTAATGGTCTTAACATCTTTCCCGAATTGCAATTTAACCATGCTCAAAAGCTGGATTATAATATCAAAAGCTGTAGACTTTGCATCAATTAAATGTACCCATGTGGCCTTTGAGTGGTCATCAACAAAAGTAGCAAAATAACTGAAACCATCATAAGTCTTGACCTTGTAAGGTCCCCAAACATCAATGTGTACAAGATCAAACAGATTAGTAACATTATGAATTTTATTTTGGAAAAGGAAGCTTATGGATCTTCCCTCTACAACAAGATTCACAAAGGAAATGACGTTTACAGAGAGAACATCTAGAAGTTTTAGCCTTTCTATATTTCTGACAGGAAGATACTCTAATCTATGATGCCACAAACTCAAAACATCTTTGCAATCAATAGCAGTCACTATTTCTCATTATTACAAGCAAAAACAGTTCCTTTAGCAACAACACTATCACAATTCTTGTCAAGCCAATAGATCTCAGTTACTTGTCTTCCTATGGAATATTCAAGTAGGTTCTTAG
Source organism: Limonium bicolor (assembly GCA_023374045.1). Lineage (NCBI taxonomy): Eukaryota > Viridiplantae > Streptophyta > Magnoliopsida > Caryophyllales > Plumbaginaceae > Limonium > Limonium bicolor. The sequence goes on along the minus strand of CM041782.1, from coordinate 104,917,800 downwards.
AATCCTGGAAAATGCAACATGTTTCATGAAAGTAGTTTCTGCCTAGCATATCTTGTGCCAGTTTAGCTACTAATATCAAATTAAATTGAAAGCTAAGTACATACAAAACATTTTTAAGAGTGATAAACTCATTTATTTTGACCTTCCCTGTCATGTCTGTGGGCCGAGGATGACCGTCTGGCATGCAAACAGTATGTAAATGCTCAAATTTCCTATAAGAATTTAATTTATTTAAATCAGAACACATGTGCTCTGAGGCACCATTCTAAGATCCAATCAATGGCCTTCCTAACACTAAAATCATTCACATTCAGGCACACACTCCAACCAGTTGTAGTTGTTTAATTTGTGCAATTTGTTTAATGTTAGGGGTAAGAAAGGCGTTACCAACAAAGTCGTATCCCGCATTGCTGCGACCAGAGGTTGTTATTGGGGTAAAACCTAATACGGCAAGTGTACTGTGTACCAGTCTTTTGTAGCAAGTTTTCCTAAGATATTTCTTAAGGTTATCAAACCAAGGAGGCAATATCTAGTTTAATATATCTAAATGTAAATAATAAAATGATTAAAACAACTAACAACAAAAACAAATACAAGAACAATGACTGCAAAAGGAGAAATATTGGTTTTCTTGATAATTATGAGAGAAATCCCGTTCATTATTCCTCCTAAATCTTCTGTTCCCTTCTCAATGTGTACCAAATTCTAGATCAAAACTATTTCACGTTTGGTCTTCCGCTCGGTGAATTTTAATTAACAATTACCAAACCATAACTCTAGTTATGAATTTCCTAATTGCCAATAGCTTTAAGAAAAATCTAGTATGATAATCAGTTAGTATTTTAGAGTAATTACCATCTTTGAACTAACCGGTACTATTCCTAGTCTATTGACTGCCGCAGTTCTCACTTGTAAGCAAACAGACTAATAAACCCTGGTAATTGGTCAAATCACCAGAGAATGAATAAGAATAGAAAATAAGTACTTTAATCTAATTAAAACTGGTAAATTCACTAATATGATAGAAGAAACCGGCTTCCAACACCTTGACTGTTGTCTTAGCTGGCCCAAAATTTCCTCCTGCTTCCTTTGAAAGGTGATCAACTCCTGATAATCCCGTGATGATGATTTTTTTTCTTTTTATATATCATGGACAGACAAACTCCTGCTCTTTTAGATATTGGTCCAGGTTTATATCCAGTATACATTCCCGGATCATATCTATAACGTGGCGTAGAGATTCTTCCAAGTGTGGTCCAGGCTTAAATCCAGAGCATATTACCGGACCACCTATAAAATTTGGCATAATGCTTCACCTCCGAATGGTCCGGATTTATAGTCCAGGAAACATACCCGAACCACCTCAAAAACTTGGCAGAATGTTCTCCAAAGGGTTGGTTTGGGTATACATCCATGGAAAAGACCTGCACCACTTGTAATCTAGCTCCTTTTTCTTCAAAAATCATCATTTTACAGATGGTTTGACTTCCATCGGTTGACTCAAGTTCCAAAGACTTTATTTAAGCATTTTCTTGAGTGTTTTACCCTGAAAAATCAACAAACCATTCATAGGAGACAAATATAACAATAAAGCATAAATAAGACAATAATGAGGGAATTTAAAGTCAAAACATAGATAATTAAGCATGAATTAGCCTCGTGAACTTAGGCAAATTTATGACTTATCAACTGCATTCCCAGCTTCTTGTTTCTTGGCATAGTGAGCAAAAATCCGGTTATTTCCTCTATACTGTAGCTATTGTGAGGTTTTCTCATTGCTGCTAGTAGCGGTTGTTTCAAGTGTGTTTGCCGCCACTATCAATCTTTTGTTTTTCCCAATCCTCCAATTCGGCATATTGCCAATCTTCTCAAAACATCAATTCTCGGTGGCCATTCTTTTTGCAATGGTTACCAAATAGGTTTGCCCCTTTATTACTCCTTTTCCCGAATTCTGGATCTTGGCTCCCGAACTTGGTTTTCCCCTAAAAACTACCGCAATAGATAAACTTCCCTCTTATGGTTTACTCGCCTTTTGCATAAGGTTCATGTTGGTATTCTTCTGCGCTCATCTTGAATCATTACCGAGTAAATTTTCTCTATGCTCGACATCGGCGTCATCATTAGGACATTCCCACAAACTTGAGCAAATTTGTTGTTTGTAGACATAAGAAGCTACATACAGCTCTGATGCTTGATGAATATTCTCAAATGGTCTTGTAACACCCCAAAAACTAGCCGGTATTTATTAAGGTCGAAGTTAAAATTTAAAATCAAAATTTTTCCTATAATCTACTTAGCAGCGCGGAAGACAAAACCTAAAGGGTGTTACCGCCACACTCACAACCCCTTGTGAGTGCTAAGGCTAAACAAAAAGAAACTTCAACCTTAACCGAATAAATAAAAACAAATAAATAAAAACTTAAACCCCAACTACATAAATACGAAACCAACTAGGAAATACAATTAGTCTATAAGAAACTATAACCATCTATATCCATTTAAAACTAATCGAAGTGGAGTCTATGTCATTTCCCCAAACCCAACTCTCACGCCTTATATCAAGATCAGCTTGTTACCTGCGGCTAGAAAACATAACAACACACAAGAAAGGACCGGGCAAATCAGAGAAACTGAGTAAACCCTGCAACACCTTGTCAAATACATTTTGAAAACCCATTTGAGTATAAACATCAATAGGCACATAACTAGTCAAACAATAGCATCATAATAGTCGCAATCATCAATCAACAATATAACAAATCAATTCTGGAATGACGGAAGTCACCAAAGTTTCACAGTTCACAAATTCCAATAATTGGTACCACAACAGAGTTGGGACCGATCCAGTTCACAAATTCCAATAATTGGTACCACAACAAAGTTGGGACCGATCCAGTTCACCCTCACTCTAAGTCCTTAAGTGTGCACACCCCCCAAAAGTTTTTCTGACTAATGGAGTAGATCATAGAGCTTAGCTGCGGTCTGAGACTCAACAGCACGAATATATATAAATTATCCAAAGGCCTTTTCCAATTCCAAAGTCTCCCATCAATTCCAGAATAAAATAGCCACATATTTAATATCAAAGTTCTCAAATCATTCCACACCGTCAATATCGTATAAGCATAATTTAACAATCTCAACCAATACAACCAGTGTCAAAATAGCACACACAATCACAAAGTAAAGATAGGTGAACACAAGGTTTACCTAGAATTCACGCTCAAATCAATAAGCAAAGACAGTCAAGTATAATCAGCTAGCACCCACCGCCAACGTGCCCGAAATCTTGAAATTAGTTTGAATCTCAAATGATGGGAGGAGATGGGACCGCTGCTTGCTGGTTCTTTGGAACTCGTACAGACTCGACATAAGGATGAAAAACAAAATGATAATTGCTGGTTTCGACTTAAGGCATTAGGTTAGAGGAGCAGAGAATAAATATGGGGGTTGCTTTTGCAGACGGTAGAAGAGAGAACCAAAAGAGTTGTTCGTCGTCGGTAGCAATTGATCGAAGAGAATTCAATGGTGTGGTGAGAGATTCGATGTGGAACGAAGAAGAAGAAGCTTGAAGAATGGCGCAGACTATAAGAGAACAAAGACGACAGTGAATAGAAGGAAGAGAAAATAAAATAATTTAGGTTATGCTTCCCTGGTTTCCAATTTATTCCATATCCCTTAATTACTAATATATCTCCCATATTAAAATAAAATCTGCGTTATCACTATTCTCAATGTCTACCAGTAAAACGTAAAACTGGAATAGTATTTACAATATATAAATTTAACAATTAGAGCCCACTAAAATAATATTACTAAACCAATTTAAGTAGTAATTAAATAATCATATATTGCCAAATAATGGTATATTAAATTATAAGGGTATTTCATTTTGTATCACCCATGATTCTACCAAAATATAACATATAAAATTTTAGAGAAATACCAAAATATATACTACAAAGGTTTAGAAAATTAATGCCGCAAACAAACGAAAACCTTATAAAAGATGTCCAACAATAGAACCTATTTATCATACGATTACGGTGGAATAATAAAACCGAATCCGCAATATTAAAACATGGCAATGGACCACGGATCAATATTTTTAAATAGACAATTTCTTTTTCCGAAAACATAAATATACTCATTCCTGTTTTGTCAGATATATACACGAATCTTTCAAAAGTCTGCATAATGATAAAATAGCTACTATGACAAAAATATGTTTCATTCGTACCATATTAAAATTATCAAACCATAACAAATAAAACACTAATTATATTCAATAACAATGACGTTACTATAAATACTGAATTAGCAACTAAAGAGAAAAGTACTTAATGAATTACAAAATGTATACAAATAGTATATATATATATATGTCTTATATTTTGTTTACGGGTATTTCATTATCACCGCCTTAAAAGAAAGCTTCATCCCCGAAGCTGGATGTAATATAAGAACACTCCACTACCTGCGACGATAACTATTTAACTCAAAGTTCCAATGCAAGTCTTTGCTCAAACGATTTTCTTTAAGACCAATTTCTAACTCATCTCTTAACTACTTATAATGTCACCAAATGATCTATCTCATTCCAAGCATTTCTATCAACCTCCTCTAAATGAAATAATCAATTTCAAGACTAAACTCCTAACTAACTTGCTGATTTTCCAAAATTTAGGTTGTTGCTGGTCTCCTCCACTGCAAGAACAAATTAGCGTTGGGTTCATAGAGTCCAATTGATCCCACAGAGTCTTAATCTTCGTACAATAAAATCTCACACTATCCTCGCCTTGTTAACATTCACAACTTCCTGCTTGAAAGATTTAATGCAACATTGAAGCAGTGAAGAATGAAGAGTCGGGTTCGGAGAGGAGAAGGAAAGGGAGAGACGATGAATAACCTCTTGATTTCATAGAACAGTACGACCAGCACACTACTTACACCAGTGTTTTTATATCCCTAGCGCAACTACCGTGACCCAACATACTAACCTTTCTCAAAATAACTTAAGCCCAGTTACAAAAGATATAATCAGATCAGCCCATACCCTTAACTGAGCCCAGTACACCTATTCTAACACCCCCTCTCAAAACTCAGAAGGGTGCAGCTTCTGAGATTTGAAAACACAAAACCGCAAGACAGAAACAAACATAAACTTAAACAAGCAGTGAAACTCTTGAAGACAAGGATCAGGGCACAGTCAGACGCAGACCCATCTTCCGCATTTGCAATGGATAACCCTTTCCTGGAAGTATCTTGGTCAACACGTCAGCCAGCTGCTCCTTTGAGGTAACAAACTCCAAGGCTAATAACCCCTCCTGTAGCTTCTGTCTCACGAAATGCACATCCAACTCGATGTGCTTTGTCCTTTCATGAAGCACCGGGTTCCTGGCGATATAGATTGCAGCTTGACTATCTGATCTGACAGGAACTGGCAGGATGTTCTCCACTCCTAGCTCATGAACAACCCTTGTTATCCAACTCAATTCTGCCGTCACATTCCTCATAGCCCTATACTCCGCCTCTGCTGAAGACAAGGCAATAGTCGTCTGCTTCTTCGATTTCCATGAAAGGGGACACCCGCCAAACTGTATGAAGTACCCACTGATTGACCGCCTAGTGTTAGGACACCCAGCCCAGTCTGAATCACAAAAAGCAGTGAGTGAGTAATCATTCTTAGAATTAAAGAACAAACCGTAGTTGAGAGTACCTTTAATGTAACTAAGAACATGCAAGGCTGCCTTATAGTGCAAATCTGTAGGACTACTAAGAAACTGGCTTAGAACTTGTATGGAAAAACTGAGATCAGGTCTACTATGAGCTAGATAGCTAATTCTGCCAACCAGTCTCCTATACATGAAAGGATCAGCCAAAAGTTTGCCATCATCTTTTCTCAGTTTCAGATTACTGTCCAACGGTAACAGCAATTCTTGCATCAGAACTATCAAACTCTCTAAGCAGATCTTCACAATATTTCCTCTGGATTAATATTACCCCTTCTGTTGAATGCAAAAACTGAATTCCCAGGAATAGATTAATCCTACCAAGATCTTTGATCCTAAACTGCTTATGTAACTCATGCTTAACCAATTTAATCAGAGAAAGATCATTCCCTGTCACCAAAATATCATCTACTTAAACCACAAGGAAATAGACTTTATCATTCTCATGCCTAGTAAACAATGAATAATCATTTAAAGACTGCAAGAAACCGAGAGATTTAAGGAAAACACTTAATTTGTGATGCCACTGTCTAGAGGCTTGTTTCAGGCCATAAAGGGACTTATTCAACTTACAAACTTTGCATGAACCCTCTTCCTTGTGACCTTGGGGAATTTGCATATAAACATCCTCATCTAAGTCCCCATGCAAAAACGCATTGTTAATGTCTAATTGACTTATTAACCAGTTCCTTTTAGTAGCTATAATGACCAAGGCCTTGATAGTAGTAAATTTCACCACAGGGGAAAACGTCTCCAAATAATCTATCCCATATCTTTGGGTGTAACCCTTTGCTACTAACCTTGCCTTGAACCTCTCAATGCTACCATCTGCCTTACACTTAATCTTGTAGACCCACTTACATTTAACCAGTTTTATTCCTTTGGGTAAATCTACCAATCCCAAGTGTTATTTCTGTCTAACGCATCAAATTCATCACTCATGGCATTCTGCCACCTAACATCCTTAACACTTGATCATAGCAATCTGGTTCTATAGGTCTATTTGACTCTGTGTACAGACAGGTGTGTGCAGTGCTCTCAGCTAAGACAAACCCTACTGTGTGAGACAGATTACCAGAATCAAGAATGCAATCAGTATTATCACAAACAACAGCCCTATCACCTTTGTCAGATAAGCACAGGTTAGAAGAGTGAGCATTGACAATTCTATCCCTCAATATATCAGAAAAACAATCAGAAGTATAGCAGACAGAGGAAACAGCAGATTCGGACTTATCTTTCTTTGTTGTTGAGGATCCCACAATATAATCCTCTAAATGCTTGGGCAGAGCCCTGGACCTCTCTGACCTCCTCAGTCTTTGTCCCTCATTTCCTTCTCTTCCTAGGTCCATTTCTTCCTCAGGTGTAGGTGTTTCTTCTGCAAGAATGGGAATGGGACTGGTCTCTGTGATACTGTCATCCTCGATCTGCTGAAGCTGTCTGGTCTCTTTAACAGAGCCATCATCATCCCTTTCTTCTTGTCTCTGCTATTGATCAAAGAATTCCTGTCCTTCTTGGCTATCACTTGACTCAACATGGTTAGTTTCATTTAAGAACAGAGGAGAATCATCCTCAGAAAACACAAGATCTTTCTGAAGAACAGCAGGAATAACTTCTATGGGTTTCATCTGTTTTTCCCTAAAGGGATAGATTTCTTCATGAAAAACAACATCCCTATTGTGTATTATTCTCTTGTTGTCCAAATCATAGAGCTTATACCCCTTTTTATCTTGACCATATCCTAGGAAAACACATTTATTTGATCTAGGGAGGAACTTGTCGTGCTGATTTCTGTTAACATTTGCAAAGCACAAACAACCAAAGCTTTTAAGCATAGAATAATCTGGTTTCCTTCCATAAATCAGTTCAAAAGGAGTTCTATTTTCCACACTGGTTAAAGGCATTCTATTTATCAAGAAGGTGGCAGTTATGATGCTTTCACCCCAAAAGATTTTTGGGAGGGAGGAATGAAACATTAGAGCTCTAGCGGTTTCAAGGATATGCCTATGCTTTCTCTCAGCTACCCCATTCTGTTGGGGAGTATATGGACAGGTGGTTTGATGCTTTATTCCCTTTAACTTGAAAAACTCAATTCCAGCCTTAGAACTCCCAAGTTCATGGGCGTTATCAGATCTAACAGATTTCACCCTTTTATTGAACTGATTCTCTACCATATTAATGAAACTTATGATGAGACCAAAAGATTCAGATTTTAGACTACACAGTTGAGTCCAAGTGACACGACTTTTGTCATCAACAATAGTGAGGAAATAGGATTACCCATCATGAGTCTTAAGGTTGTAAGGGACCCAAAGGTCAATGTGAATGAGCTCAAAGATATCCTTGGTTTTTATTGAACTGGAAGGGAAAACTAATCTGTGGCTCTTGGCCCTATTACATGGTTCACATACAAAAGGAATATTCCTATCATGTTGACTAGCTAAGTCTAATTTCATCAACCTTTCTTTAGGCAAATGCCCAAGTCTACAATGCCAAAGAGCTAAGGAATTACTTCTACAAGGTTGTTCTGTTTTCAGCAAAGCATCTCTTTCAGTTCCCACACTAAGACATCTCTTGCTTGTCTCATCACATGTATTGTCTAGCACATAAAGGCCCCTATGAACACGGCCAATCTCCAATACCTCCTTGGTCTCATAGGCCTGATAAACACAGCAGTTAGGGTTAAAACACAGTTTACCATTCATTTGACTAGTGAGTTTGCTAACTGAGATCAGACCAAATTTAAAGGTAGGAACAAACAGAACATCTCTGAGAGTGATAAGATTATTTATTCTAACGCTTCCTATTATCCTAACAAGCTGGGGATGCCCATCAGGCATCCCAACTGTGTGAGCTTTATCAAGAAAGATAATGTCATGAAAGACAGATAAGTTACCACACATATGATCCGAGGCGCCACTATCTATTATCCAATCAGAGCATTTATAAACAGAATCATCGCAAGCATTCAAAATACTGTAAGTACTGTGGGTCCAATTAGTATAATTCTTGGTCAAGAAATTACCAACGAAGCCACAGTTGGCTTCTGCACCCTTTGAGTCTTTGTCGCTGATCTTTGATCTGCTAATGTATGCGAGTAACTGGTTCACTTGATCTGTGGTGAGGGTGCCTCCTAGAGGATCTTTGATTGATTCTTCTATCTGCTCATTAGTGGTTGGCTTGGTGTTTCTCCTTCCTTTCTGCACTTTCTTTCCCAAGACGCCATCCAGGAGGATATCCGTGCTTCTGGTAACATTTTCTTCTGTGTGACCGGTCTTGTTGCAGAAAGTGCACTGAAGCCCAGGTCCCTTGCTCCAGTGCCTTGTCCACGACCAAAGGTTCTCCTTCCTTGATTTGCCGAAACGCTGCCGGAGAGTCAACTCCGGTGCCCGGGGATAAGGACAGATTCTTCTGTCGTTCTTGTTGAATTAATATTGAGAAGGCCTGCTCAACCGTCGGCAAGGGGGAGATCATCAGAATGGTTTCTCTTGCTCCACTATATCGATCATGAAGACCCATTAAAAATTTTATGAGTCTCTGGTTCTTGATATAGTCCTTCAGAGCACCTTCTGTCACACAAGCGCAATCGGGAAGAGAAGTCACCGCGTCAATCTCATCCCATATACCTCGAAGCTTAGCGAAGTAGTCTCCTATTGAATCACCGCCTTGAAGTACGCTGATCAATCTGTGCTCCAGGTGGTACATCCGGGTGGCGTCGACTTGATCATATCTTGCGCTTAAATCCTCCCAAATTCTAGCCGCAGATGACCGGAAAAGAACTGTATCGGCTACTTTCTTCTCAAGACTCATTAGGATCCAGGACCGGATCATGTTGTCGCATCTCGTCCACGCTTGGGCCCGTATGTCGCAGTCAGTCGGTTTAACTAGGGTTCCTGTCACAAACCCTAGCTTGTTCTTCGATCCTAAAGCAATCTCTACTTGGTGTCTCCATCTAGAGAACCCGGGGCCTCCATCATACTTTGTGGCCAGCGCTAACCCAGGATGGTCGGAGCTCGACAGATAGAGAGCGTCCCCAACGTCTATCGTCACGGTATTGTTCGTCGTTTCTTGACCCGTGAGGCCGCTCTTCGGTGGTGGAATGCCATCGTCTCCCTTAGGTGAATTATCAGCCATTGAAGGATTCCGAAAACCAAATAGACGTGCCGAAGCAAGAACTCAACAGAATCGAACTTTTCCCAAGGATAGGGCAAAGAAGCCTCCGATAGTTGAAAAGAAAAACGAAAAGAAAGAGAAGAACCGACTCAAGAGCTAGATCCCATGATCTTTCTGCTCTGATACCATGAAGATTTCTAATGCAACATTGAAGCAGTGAAGAATGAAGAGTCGGGTTTGGAGAGGAGAAGGAAAGGGAGAGACGATGAATAACCTCTTGATTTCATAGAAGTGAACAGTACGACCAGCACACTACTTACACCAGCGTTTTTATATCCCTAGAGCAACTACCGTGACCCAACATACTAACCTTTCTCAAAATAACTTAAGCCCAGTTACAAAAGATATAATCAGATCAGCCCATACCCTTAACTGAGCCCAGTACACCTATTCTAACACTGCTCAAGAGCATAGATCTGTGCAAGATTATTTTCTTCAAATCTGAAAATGAGCTCGCTCCATATCTGTGCAGTAATGGAACCAAAAAAACATTCTCGACAATATCCTTCTCTAATGTCCTATGCAACCATGAGGTTACCATGTTGTCGCATCTCTTTTAGGCGCCTAAGGTTGGAGACGAATCCTCTGGCTTTTAGATTGTACCATCAAGAAAACTCATTTTGTTCTTCGCAGATAGAGAACCCGTGAGGAGCATTCCCGGGTGATATGAGCTATAGAGATATAGGGGATCGTTGGCCTCTAATTTTGTGCACGATGAATCTCCAGCCTTACACGATGAATCCCCGGCATTTCCAGTTTTCCCTTGCATCTTCTTCCCATTTTCTTCCTACCCTACTAGAGTGTGGGCTCGGTCCAAGTGACTTTCATAAGACAGGTCCACTACATAGTTGATATGACATTGATGTATGTGACACACAGAGACAATAAACTAGCTGATCAAATAAACCCGGTACAAAAGAATAGGGCCTTAACATCTCTTGGTTACTCCTTGAAGCCTTTATAAAACAAACAACATTTGTGTAAGTAGTTCACACGATTAATGACGAAAAGCTTCAGATAAATGGAAAGATAGGGGCAAAAGTTATCAAATTAAGTGTCAAGATCGACCAAACCCAACTGACAAGTCAATATCAGATTAAAATTTTCGATTAGATTTCAATTAATCCCATAGCACTAATCTAATAACTTTAGACGAGATTACAAAGAGGGATGTGGACGTACTGCTCCGTTTATCTCGATATATTTATAACTATTTTATACTCTCCGTTTTTTCTTGACGACTCTGTTTATTATTCGGATATGTCACTTTATTTTAATATTTAACATATAAAATAATATAATTTTATAATTAATTTCTTACCTACTAAACTACATAATAAATTTAATTCATAAAATTTGATATTGAATTGAAAAAACAAATCAAAAAATAAACAAAAAGAAAGTAGTATATGGTGTTATTTAAGTATAACATAGTACTCAAATCACTTCTTTATTAATAGCAGCCTCCACTCTTTCTTCTTTAAAAAGTACATTTCTTCTTTGTCTAATTAACCTTCCATTTTTTATATCGTCTATTTCAATATTTAACATTTACGATAATTAAAAATTTAAATATTAATATAATAGAACTCTCATGTAAAAAACTATATATTATTAAAATTGATTTTTGAAAAATATTTTATCTTCTACTATTTGAAAGGTCGAGATGAGAGGAAGTAAAATCAGTCATCATATGCCACTTCAGCCTTGGAGCACGTGAATAGCTAGCTGGCACTCTGTCAGTGTCTCTGCATGCATGCTTTGCTTTGCCCGGTTGCAGTGCAGAATTTGAATCCGGGGAGTCGGCCGCCGCAAATATCTGTTGCTGCCTGCAGAAGCAGTTCCCTTTACTTTGGCCGCGTCGATTAGATATTTACTCCCTCCGTCCAGTTTATTTTATGGCACGTTTTTCCATTTCAATATTAAACATAAGATAAAATAATTTTATAAAACTAAATTTTATAACATATAATTTATTATGTAAGGAATCATATGCAAAATTAAATTTTCAAAATTAATTTGTTTTATATGTTAAAAATTAAAGTCAAACGACATATCCAAATAATATACAGAACGATCAATTCGGAGGGAGTAGATTATTAGCGGTACTTTTCCTGTGATTCTTCTGAATTGACCGTCTTGTTCACTGTTTGGACGTGTCGTTTGACTTCAATATTTAACATATAAGATAAAATAATTTTTAAAATTTGAGTTTTGCAAATGATTCGTCACATGATAAACTATATATTACACTGTTTCATTTTATAAAATTATTTTCTCTTATATGTTAAATATTGAAGTGGAAAAACGTGCCATAAAGCAAAGGAGACGGTCAATTCAGGACGGAGGGAGTATTTATTAATACTATCTATGGCAGTATAATTAATTTTGTAACAGGAATTTATGCCGTATTCTTTTAAATCGGTAGTAACTGAAATTAAAAAAAATAAAAAAAGTAAATAAATTAATATGATAATTGTATATGTGACGATCAGTTAATTTATTAAGCTTGTAAAAAATAGGCGTTATTGTTTTTCTGTGACAACACCTTTCGTTGTCCGTTTCGTTGCCAGTCCATAGTACAGTTGACCACCTATCATTTACTAACCACAGAAAACTTAAATGAAAAAGCTACTAATAATAACTTTTGTTCGCAAGAGCGAACGATGTCAATATATGTTTCCTTCAGTGATTCATGCATGCATGAGGCTACAAACTTTTCAGTTTTGACATTAATGTCACTGTGGGGTAGCTCAGCTGGCACATGGTTGGATCCGTATGAAAATCTCCTTTTTGTTTTTTAAGTTTGTTCTTATCTCATTGATCGGGCCGGACATCTCTTTCAGTATTATGTATGGTCTTTAAATTAGCCTTTCCATTCACACCGTAACCATACAAGATGATGGTGAGGTGTTCCTCTACGATGATCAAAGGGTAGAAAGCGACCCTAGCCATTGGTTAGATTATTTGTCACTTTGTTATGTTTGTGTTAGGTTAGTAAAAAGCTCAGCAGAGCCTTAATTTTCCGGAGAATGTGTTCAAGTCAACGGTAACGAGGTATGTCAGTCATAACACTAGAGTCTAAGGGGAGGAACTGCAGCTGAAAATTAGCAGACGCCTTGACTATGGTCTTGTAATAATCATTCTAAGAAAAGAGATAGCAGGGCCCATCATGCGTGTACGTATTGCATTGTGTATCGGCCTAGTATAACCTACAAGAGTAGGCTGTCGTAATGGGCCACAACAGCCCATCATGCTTTTACCCTTATTTTAAGAAAAGGAAAAATACTCCGCTATCCATGATGTTTAAAGTTTTACTTCTCTGTCCACGTGATTTCTTTATTTTACATTCGCTATTTTTTTTTATTGTTTTCATTGGTAACCTACATCTCTCAAACTTGAAATTTCACGTTGGACCAAAAGTACAAAAGCAAAATGAAAGTTCTCTATCTCAAATGATTTCAAAACCAAAAGGAAAACGTTACTAATAAACAAGATACAATCATAAAAAGGGTTGTCAATAGTAGTTTAATCATCTTATTTGGTGTTTCCTTAATTGTGTTTTTAGTTTTCTAAATTAAATTTCATCATTATATTGTCTCAACAGGTTAACTAGTAGATACAAGAAGACTTGATGGTGGAAGGAGATAATAAATCCTAGCTTCTCAGCAACCCTGAATGAAAAAGAAAAGAAACAAACAAAGAAATATGAGCTCCCTCCTCTCTCCTAAGATTGCCTCTTCCCATTCCCGGGACCCATGACTCGCCGACGACCACCCCAAAATCTCCACATACTCCACCAAATCAACCATATACGACGCAAAAATAACCCATTCATCCACAAATCCACCATCTCGTTTTGCAATGAGGGAGGGGACCGGTAGAGCATGGAGCCGTCGAGAGAAGTCGAGGTGCTGACGGAGCAGTTTTTCACGCAACCCAGTGCGAGAATCATGGCGGTCTAGAGGAAGTAGGCGATCCCGGAGCTGCCTGCGTAGAGCCTCCTCCAGTAGGCGGTCAGGACCCCCTGTGAGTCGTGGTCCAAGGCGGCTTCTTTCCAGTCTGGTGGGCAGGCGGCGTCGAAGCTGTTGGTTCTCTTCCAGGCGCTCTCATAAGCGCACACAGTCGAAGACCAGAAAAGCGGGGAGTTCAGATCTTTCGAGAAGAGTGTTTCCCACGGTGAGGAGCATGGGTAGTCAGAAGGTAGCAGGAGGTAACGATGGAGGCTTGACTGGAGCGGGAGATACAAAATCTACCTTGTTCATTGATAACCTCAGCAGAGAGGTTGATTCGAAGGCAATCCGCTGGCTTTTGCGGATGGAAGATGATATATCCCAGATTGTCATATCCAGGAAGAGGCGCCCCAACAATGCTCTTGCTTTTGCCTTCGTCCACTTGAGAAACGACACGCGCGTTGAGGAAGCTTTGGGTAAGATTCATGGCCGGATGTTTCTTGGTCACAAATTATTTGCTCGTAGGGCTAAGTACTCGTTTGCGAAAGAAAGAAGAGATCGCCCCTGCGGCAACAAGGGAAAGGGTGGGGCGAGTTCTTCTTCAGGTGTATCAGGCAAACACGGGGGAGACATTTCAAATGGTCAGATGAGCACCCCTGTGACAGAGACGCAAGGCGCCACGCCTACGAAGGGAGGAGGCGACGCCGGTTCAGGTCAGTGGTTTGACCTAGTCGGCGATTCTATTTCGATGGTGGTGGAGGCAGGCGTTACTGTGGAGATTGAGCGTATTGCTTGTCCTCAGGACCCCAATCGTCGCTCCAGATTACGGCTCGTGGTGAGGAGCTGCGTTAGGAAAGGTGTCGATACGAGAAAGGAAGAGGCGGATAATCAAGAGTTGTCGGTGCACATGCAGTTGTCGGCGCGCATGCAGTCTGAGGCGGGCAACAAAGCGTCTTTGGACAATGCCACGGATGACTTTCGCTTTTTTGGGAATTTTGGCAGCGGGATTCCCGCTATGTCTTGGAATTATGCACCCTATGTGAATTCAGGTTGGGCCTTTCCATGTTATGGTTATTGGGTCGGCACACCGTTTCTTGGAAATGAGCATAGTGGTACGTGGGGGCTTGGGCCCGGGTGGGGAAGAGAATGGCTGTACACTTCGGATCCAGGGACGAACTTCACGCCCTGGGTGTCTGGGCAAGCTGGTCTAGCGCAGAACCCAGCAAGTGTGCCTACAAGTTTTGTACCTGCGGGCACAACGGGGGAGGTTGACAGGGTGCCTATCTCCATTCGAAAACCAGGTAATAGTGAGGAGGTCGCCCACGATCCGCTAGCTGATGAGATTGCTAGGAGTGGCAAGAACGGGCCACTTGAGGAGAAGGGGTATAGTAAGACGAATGACAACGAGATGATTGAGGTCGACGTAGGATCTAAAAACTGTGGTATCGATCAAGAGATCCAGGAGCTTGGGCCTGTTTGATGCTCATCGCCTGGAGCAGGTGGTGGATGGTGAAGATTTGAGGAGCCTGCTTGAGGATCCGGAGTATCCCCTTGGTTTCGAGCCTGAAGGAGGATCGGACGGGCCTTCGAGCCAACATGATGATGATTATGTCAAGGAGGGAGCTAGGCAGACGTTGTTGCTAGCTAAACAGCTTGGGTGCCATGTTCCAGATGAAGGGAGGGCCCTAAGTAACTTTGAAGACATTATCCGCAAGCACAAAGATAGCTTTCGCAAGAGGTGTCAGGAGTCAAAGAATAGTGAAGGGACTGAGTTGGAAAGTTGCTCACAAACCAACTCTATAGTCAATTCCCGAAAGGGCTTCGGGCCGCAGAAGGGCCTAGTTGGTTTTAGTAAATTCGTACGAGTTCGTAAGGTTGCTAGTAGGAGCAAACGTAAAGCAAGAGTGTAAGCTAAGGTTTTGGGTTTATCCTCTTAATAGGGAAGGGTAGAAACTTTAAGGTATGGGTTTTTTTCCTGTTATAGATAATTGTTTCGATTGTACCCCGCCTATGCGGGTCTCTAGGCCATGTGCCTCTAATTATCAAAAAATAAACCCTAGCTTCTCAAGAAGTCACTCATTTAATGGTCTAAAGGAGACAATCAGAAACTAAGAATGAAATATGTTGTTCTGTTTATTGACATGTGTACAAAATAAAATGTTATGTACATAAGTATGAGAAGATAGATACTTTTATACTATGATATGTGAATAAGGAACCAACGGGCAAACACCACTATTGGTGCTATAAAGAGTACTTCATAACATCATATAACAACCTGTATAGACATATTATATCTTATTCATATTCCAACACACCCTCTCAAGTTCAACTATCGTTAGATGGTTGATCTTGCATCAAATATAGACCAACTTTCTTGAGTATTGTTATGTAACTCTTGCTTGTGAGATGTTTTGTCATAAAGTCAACTATTTGATATTTGTTTAAGATGTGTTGAATTGCTATCAATCCCTCCTACATTTGCTGACAAACATAGAGAATATCAATCTCTGTGTGTTTTGTCTGCTGATGCTGAACTTGGTTTCTTGCAATGTGTACAACAGACTTGTTATCACACTTCAATGGGATAACTTTGATGGATGTAACTTCCAGCTCATGTATTAGCCTACTTAACCATGCGAGCTCACTAGTTACACCCTTCATCGCCCTGTATTCTACTTCTGCTAATGAAAGGGATACATTTCCTTGTTTCAATTATTTCCATGCAATTGGTGAACCTCCTAGGATATAGTAACCTAAAATGGATTTCAAGTAGTAGGAAAACTTGCCCAATCGCTGTCACAAAAATAGTTAACGAATAATCTGGTAAATTGTTTAAGATTATACCATAATTGATAGTTCCCTTTAAATACTACAGGACATGTTGAGCAGTGATCTTATGTTTCTGTTTAGGCTCTTGAACTGGCTAAGAAGTTGTGTACTGAAGTGTATATCAGGTCGAATATGAGCTAAGTAGTTCAACTTACCTACCATGTTGTAGTTTATTGTTGGATCTTTGAGAGGTTGTCCATCATCCCTGCCTAATTTCAAGTCAAGTTGTAAAGGAGAAACTACAATTTTTTGTGTGTGTTATTATCATTCATGATTTATGGTGTAATAATTCCATGACTAGAAAGAAGAGAGGAATACCAAGATCTTTGATTTTAAATTCACTATCTAGACTCTTTTTGATGGTGTCGATTTCATGTGAATCACTAACAAGAACATTGTCTACATAAACAACAAGATAAGTCACATGACCCTTATGTTTTTTAAGAACAAAGAATAATCATTTTGAGATATTTCATATCCCATTTGTTCTAAAAAATATTTGAGCTTGGAAAACCATTGCCTTGATGTTTGCTTGAGACCATAAAATGATTTCTTAAGTCTACATGCATTGATTCTATCATCAGTTTTCAAGCCCTTAGGAATTCGCATGTAAATCTCATCATGAAGGTAACCATGAAAAAAAGCATTATTAACATCCAATTGATTCATCCTCCACCCCCTCTTAACAACAACAATAAGTAAGGTTCTTATAGTGGTCAAACAGACAACAGGAGAAAAGGTTTCTGTATAATCTAACCTATATCTTTGGCTAAAATCCTTTAGCCACTAGCCTTGCTTAATTTCTCTATTGTTCCATATGATCTAAGTTTGGTTTTATAAACCCATTTGCAACCTATAGTTTTCTTGTGTTTAGGTAGTTTTGTCATTTCCCATGTTTCATTTTGGTTAAGATCCTCTAGCTCTTTGTTCATAGCATCAACCCAATGATCAATTTGAGAGGCTTCGTCATAGATGTTGGGTTCCCTAGGATCAAAAATGTTATGAAAAACCTTATTGTTTTGTATGGAATTAACATAAATAGAAGCAATAGAAGTGACATCATTTAAACTAAAGAATTCATTGTCAGGTTCATTTCTGTTGTTGCTATTAAGTGGATTCTATTGGAAAATATTTCAGTAAAAACATCTTGATTGGTGATATTAGTACCAGTATAATAATCTTCAAGGTAGGTGGGAGTATTTTGGTACGGGTAGACCTTCTAAGAGTTTCATGTTGTGATTCAGAGGTGTCATCGGGATTTTTAGAAAGAATAGGTAATGTGTTATTCGAATCTGGCATGGCAGTAATATTGTTTTTGAAAGGGAAAATGTTTTCATGAAAAGTAACATCCCTAGACATGGTGATTTCAAAATCATAGAGACGAAGAAGTTTGTAACCTTTCTGTTGTTCAGCAAAACCTAAATGCACACAAGCCACATATTTAAAATTGAATTTTCCTGTTTGAGTTTCAAGAACCACAACATATGACAAACAACCCAAAACTTTCATTGTTTTGTAATTTGGTTGTTTTTTTATATAATTTTTCATTTGAAGATTTACCCTGTGGGGTGGAACTTGGAAGTTTATTAATTATTTGTGTGGCAGCTAGGATGCATTCTCCCCAGAAAACTAAAGAATATTGGAATGAAAGATCAAAGCACTTGCTGTCTTCATCAAATATTTATGTTTCCTCTCAACAACCTCATTTTGTTGAGTTGTGTAAGGACATGATGTTAAATGTATGACTCATACTTTGTTATAGAATTCTTTTCCCTCTGTAAAAATTTCTAGCTCAAATGCATTATCTGACCTGCATTTAATCCTTTTATTGAACCGCCTTCTAATAAGATTCACAAATATTTGATGAATTCTAAAGCTTCTGATTTGAACTGTATCAGCTTTACTCACAGTGCACATGTATGTCATCTACAATGCTAAGAAAATACCTCTGGTTATCATGAGTGTTTATACGAAAAGGCTCACAGATATCTATGAGAATTAGATCAAAAGAATCAGTAGTAATAAAGCTTGATCTAGGAAATGGCAGTCTATGATTCTTGGACCGTTGGTAAGGATCACATAAATTTTTTTTGGAATAGTTGACCTTTTAATAATCTGTAATCTATGTAGTTTTTCAAGAGGAACATGACCAAGCCGTATGTGCCAAAGCATGATATCATCATACACAGAAACAAGAATTTTCATTCATCTTTATCTCTTCATTCTTTTTCATGAATTTATTGACAGAATCATCTTTACGGTATGTGACAGAAAAGAAATCATCTACATACCTTGTATCAAACACATATAATCCTTTCTTTTCTATGCCAACTTGACAAGTTTTCTTGGACTTAAGGTCTGTAGTTCACATGTGTTGACATAAGTCAGAAGACAAGCATCAATTTGTATGAGCAACTTACAAACACAAATTAAGTTGAACTTAAAAGTAGGTACATAAAAGACATGCTTTAAGATAAGGTTTTAGTAAATTTAACATTGTCATACCCTTTAATTTTTCCAAAATGACTGTCAGACATTGTTACAGTAAGAACACATGAAACTCATTGATTAATATCGAATAAACTCTTATTCCCACACATATGGTTGGGGGCTCCACTATCAATAACCCATTGCCTTTCTAAGTTAAATTCATCAGTAGCATTCAAATTATCTGAAATCTATAAAACAACAGAAGATATATGAAATGTACCTGTGAACTAATTATAAAAATCAATTCCTTGTATTTCTTCTGTAGAAGTTGAATGCTGAAGGAATGCAGTTAAACTTGCCAGCCGTTTGGGTGAGATGTGAGGAACACTTGTGGTCTGGCCTTTCATGTATTGTGCGAGGGCATTCAGCTGAATTTTGTCAAAACCTGGGACACGTGTATTTTTTCCTTGAGTCGAATTAACATCTTTGTTAGCAGCGCTAGAGAAGACCTTCTTTTCCTCGGTTTTGTTCTTCCAATTCATTGGTAACAATCGTTGTAAGAATGACCAATCTTTTTGTAGTGGGAGCACTTGACACCTTTGCTTTTATCATTCTTTGAACTTTTATTTTCAATTCTTGTTATGAGTATTTGTTGCCAGTTTTGACGAAGGCAAGATTTTCTTTTGCCCCTTTTCTGGTGGGCTTCTTGAGATTCTTGTTGTAATTTGTGCCTTCCCTAACCTAGCCACCGCAAGCTAAACCCAGAACTAGGGTTTGCAATCTCGTAAGAGAAAACAGACGCGAGAGAGAGGAACAAAGGAACTCTCAAAACTTCAATTAGATGAAATGCCCAAGGTACTGTACAATACTATATACACACTAAAGAGCCGTTACAACATAACCCAATATACAAACTAGCACAATACTACCGTTACACCTCTTTCATAAATAAAACGCAGCACTTAACTTAAACAAACCCTAAGTTCAACTCCAACAGCCCCCCTCAAATCGTGCAGGGACTGCAAGATTTGAACTTCCAACAGAAACTACCCATGATCCTGGGTACTTCTCATTCCCATCTTTCTTATCAAAATCGGATACTTCTTCCCAGCTAAAGGCTTGGTCAGGAGATCTGCAAGCTGGTCCTTAGAAGAAACAAAATCAACCGTGATCAAACCACCCTGAAGCTTTTCCCGCACAAAATGCACATCCAATTCGATGTGTTTTGTCCTTTCATGCAGAACTGGGTTTCTTGCAATGTGAATAGCTGACTGGCTGTCTGACTTGACTGGAACCGGTGTTATGTCCTGCACTCCCAGTTCATTCAACAACCTTGTAAGCCAACTGAGCTCAGCTGTGACCTGCCTCATAGCTCTATACTCAGATTCTGCAGAAGACAAAGCAACAGTGGTTTGTTTTTTAGATTTCCAGGATAGTGGACTCCCCCCAAAACAGATAAAGTACTCACTTATAGACCTCCTAGTGTTTGGGCAACCAGCCCAATCTGCATCACAGTAACTCACTAGATCAAAAGCTTTACTGTTATTAAACAATAACCCATACCCAGCAGTACCCTTTACGTATCTAAGAGTATGCAAAGCTTCCTGATAATGAGTGACACAAGGCGCATCCAAAAACTGACTCAGAACCTGAATAGCATAACACAAATCTGGTCTACTGTGTGAGAGAAAATTCAACTTTCCTACCAGTTTCCTATAAACACTAGGATCTTTCAGAAGCTCCCCTTCATTTCTCCTTAATTTACAGTTAACATCTAAAGGATTCACAGCAGATCTCAGGTTTTCACATCCAAATTCTTTAATCAGACTGTCACAATACCTCTTCTGCAACATTAGAATTCCATCAGAACAATAGAAAAACTGCATACCCAGGAAATAACTAAGACCTCCTAAATCCTTAATCTTAAATCTCTTATCAAGCTCAAACTTTATCCTCTTAATTAAAGCATCATCATCCCTGTAACCAAAATATCAACATATACAACCAGAAAGACTTTGTTATCAGTTTCCTTTGTGAACAGAGAATAGTCATTCAAAGATGCTTGAAACCCAAAGAGAAGAGAAAATTGCTAAGCTTCTCATGCCACTGCCTAGACGCCTGTTTCAGGCCATACAATGACTTTCTCAACTTACAAACCTTCCCAGATTTCTCTAGTTTATGTCCTCCAGGAATTTCCATAAAAACATCCTCATGCAAATCCCCGTGGAGAAAAGCATTGTTGATGTCTAATGCCCTATGTGCCAGCCCCTCTTCACAGCAACAGAAACTAAAGCTTTAATAGTGGTGAACTTAACAACCGGAGAGAAAGTTTCTAGATAATCTACCCATATTTCTGTGTATATCCTTTAGCCACTAGCCTTGCCTTATACCTCTCTAGAGAACCATCGCATGAAGCTTTACCTTGTAAACCCACTTACATCTAATGGCTTTCTTACCTAAGGTAGATCAACAATGTCCCATGTTTTATTCTTCTCTAGGGCCCTAAATTCCTCATCCATAGCATTAATCCAATTTACATCACTAACAGCTTCAGAAAAGAAGAGGGCTCAACTAGATTAGTGATGGCATTAACTATAATGATCACAACAACCAGAATCAGCAGCAAAGCATAGAAAGTACTTCTACTCAAAACAGATGAAGCAATTGTTTCTTTCTCATTTATGCATATAGTGTCACCATTACTCATAGAGTTATCATTATCAAACACAGCACAAGCAGTTCTAGTCATCCTATCCTTCAAGATTTCAGAGAAACAATCTGTAAAAGGCTTAACAGAGAAGTTTCTATCAGAGGTTTTATCAGAGAAAGACTTATCTTCTTTGTACTTGGTGGACTGGCCAACCACATACTCTTCCAGGTATCTTGGAGGATGTCTCTCTCTGTGGGATCTTCTTACTTCAACCCCTTGCTCAGATTGCTGGTCTGTTCCTCCAATCTCATTATCAGGATTAAGTGGCTGAGATTCTGCAACCCTTTCTTCGTGTCTTTCTGTTTCTTCTTCCAGGGTGTGTATTTCTTCAGAAACCCTTGTATCAATATCAGAATTCTCCTGGATTCTTGGAATCCTTTCTGTCTCATCATTATCATTGAAAAACTCATAACAAAATGGGTTAGCATTAACATCAGGTTGATTTCCAGATATGTCCCCATGATGCTCATTCGGCTGTTTCTCTAAAGGGATACAAATTCTCATGAAATACAACATCCCTGTTAATGATTATTTTATTATTATCAAGATCCAGGACCTTGTAACCCTTCTTTCCATGGGGATACCCAAGAAAAATACCTTTAACAGATTTTGGTGCAAACTTATCATGCTGAGGTTTGTTTATGTTAGCAAAACAAAGACAACCAAAGCATCTCAAATAGTCATAGTCTGGTTTTGTTCCAAAAACAATTCATATGGACTCTTTTGAATACTCTTCAAGGGCATCCTATTTATGAGAAAAGTAGCAGTCAGAATGCTTTCACCCCAAAACTTAAGAGGAAGATTAGAGTGAAACATCAAAGATCTAGCAGTTTCCAAAATATGCCTAGTTTCTTTCAACTATTCCGTTTGCTGTGGAGTATGAATGCAGTTGTTTGATGCACAATACCATTATTTTTAAGAAAATTAGAAGCAAGTCTGGAATACCAAGTTCATAGGCCATTATCAGTTCTCAAAATTTTGACTCTTTTATTGAAACGATTTTGAACATCTTGAAAAATTGAATGATTATGTCAAAAGACCCAGCCTTAGACACTAAGTGAGTCCAAGTGGCCCTACTTCATCATCAACCAATGTAAGGAAATAGGAAAAAGCCATCGTAAGTTCTGGTCCTGTAGGGACCCCATAGGGTCAGCATGAATGAGATCAAACAATTCATAGGTTTTAAGAGAATCAGAGACAAAAGGTAATCTGTGGCTCTTAGATTTAGAACATGGTTCACAAACAAACTTTATTCCTTCAGATTGATCTATTAACCCGATCTTTACAATTTTGTCTCTGGGCATGTGCCCAAGCCTATTGATGCCACAAGGCTACTTTTTTTACAATCAAACCTAAACTGAATGTTTATTATCAACCACAGAACTCAGAATTCCTCTCAACTTTTCTACCTATCTCAGAATCTAGCACATAAGGCCTCTGTGAGTTTCCCCCACTTGTACAAAGCTATTTTTTCACATCCTGGTAGAAGCAAGATTTGGAATCAAGACAAATCTACAATTCATGTCATGAGATAACTTACTTATGGAACCAAATTAAATATGAATGCAGGAACATATAAGACGTTTTTCAAAATGATCAAAGCATTAATCCTAACTTCTCCCAAAATTGTGACATATTGGGATGCCCCATCAGGCATCCCACAGTGTGAGACGATCAAGAACAAATAATTATTAAACAGCTTAAGATCACCACACATGTGGTCTGAAGCACCGAATCAAGAATCCAATCAGATGAATTGAAAGTATGATCATTCTCAACATTCATGCTAAGATGCTTCATAAATTTTAACAAGATGAGAGTTTAGAAAACAGTACCGCAAACCTCCAGAGGTCTGTCCATCAGCAGGCATGTTCCCTTTGAATCTAGGTTGGTTGTTGCTGATGTATTGGGTAGAGTTTTATTCATCTGATTCTTGAGACAGGATCCCCGAATGGGTCCTTTGATTCGTTTTTTTTCCTCCTTCTCTTCTCCTCTACCCTCAAAATATCCCTGAGCATTTGCAGTCTTCTTGTCCTCGGGTTCCTCCAACCTGAGGATATACCGATTTTGATAGCACCTATCCTCTGAGTGCCCTGTCTACCACAGTGGGTGCACTGGAGAGTCACTCTTCTGGGATTATATCCTTGCCCTTGAATCGGTCTTTCTGCTTTGATCTGATGCAAAAGACAGGGATGTTCCCTCAGAAACCCCATTTCTTGTCAGGTCTTTTGCTATCTCTCGTATGGGTTTGAGAAATTTGATCTACATCAGGCAGGGGGGATATTGCATCAAGTGTGTTCCGCGAATGATCCCATATCTCTCGTCAAGCCCCCATCAGGAACTGGATCATCCTCCGTTCTGTGACATACTTCTTGAATTTGCTGGAGGCATCGCAGGTACACAAGCCGCAGGTGCATGTGGGGACGGTGTCGCTGGCGTCGATTTCATCCCATATCAGTTTCACCTTTGTGAAGTAATCAACCACGCCGTCGCTCCCTTGCTTCGCCATAGCCAGTCTTTGCTCCAGATCGTACATCCTTGTTCCATCGGCATGTTCATAGCGCTTGCAAAGCTCCTTCCAAATTAGGGCTGCAGTCGGGGCGAACAAGACCGTGTCTGCGATTCTCTTCTCAATGCTCATAATGAGCCAGGCTCGAACCATCGAGTCACAACGCGTCCAAGCCCTAGCTTTTGCGTCGGAATCAGTTGGCTTCTTCAGTGTTCCATCGACGAAGCCGATCTTGTTCTTAGCTCCCAGAGCTATCAAGATTTGCATCTTCCAACAGGCAAAGCCCTTCCCGTCGAATTTATTCGCAAGAATCAGGCCAGGCTGTTCGGAGCTCGCCATGTAGAGAGGATCACCGTGGTCAGCCGCCGTCGACCCGTCAGTCTTCGAAGCCCCAGAGTCAAGATTCGCCTTATCGCCGTCCGCCATGGTTTGAATCGAAATCGATCAAATGCGAGAGACAAAGAGAACAAATTTTTGGACGAGAGGGAGAAGAGGAAATTGGAAATCGGTGGTGGGGAATCAACTAAAAACAAACGCAGAATCGTTGCTCTGATACCATGTTGTAATTTGTGCCACCCCTAACCTAGCCACCGCAAGCTAAACCCAGAACTAGGGTTTACAATCTCGTGAGGAAAGAAACAGACGAAGAGAGAAACAAGAAAACTCTCAAGATTTTGATTAGATGAAATGCCCAAAGTACTGTACAAGAATATATACACCCCTAAAGAGCCGTTACAACATAACCCAACATACACACTAACACAATACTACCGTTACATCTTTACATAAATAAAACGCAGCACCTTAACTTAAACAAATCCTAAGCCTAACTCCAACATGTGGAGATGTGAAGGGGAAATCAATGACGCTCAAGGAGCTCAAAGGAATAAAAGGATACCATATTCGGTAATCAGCCAAATAAATGGTGAACCATTGTGTAAATGGTAGAGGTACATGAGCAGAAGCTAAGGTAATAGCGGATGCCATGGAAACCAATGTCATAAATAAATAAGAACATGGTGCGCAACAAGCGACCAATACATGTGAATAAATCATACAATGAGATGAAGTTGAGGAATAAGATGGTAGACAGACCAAGTGATGAAGCAACACACAAGGAAGTAATGTTCATTCCTATTGCAATCTCATAAGAGATTTACTGCCAAGTGTTTACGCCTCCGCACTCTATAGGACTGAGTGTTTTGGTATTACACTTGTGCAGTAATGATCGAGTGGGATAGCTAGGAAGTTGGGAAGATGACAATTGTGGTAGGAGCAGAGGGAAACTTATGAAGTAAGGAACACTTTTAAAGAACCAGTAGGTAGGCATAGTCCAGAAGCCACTGGTAACAGAGGAAGCACTACAATTAGGTAGTGGCTTAACCTCAACCGACAACAAGTCAGAGCACTACAATTAGGTAGTGGCCAGTGAATATGTACATTGATTCCAGAGAGCTGGATAAGAAACTCATAACTCATTGAGTTCGCGCACGGTAAACGAATACCACGCATGATTGTTGAACCTTATTCCCAAGGTAAAAAGGGATAAAAGAGTGACGTATAACACATCAAGGATAACAAAAAGGGCAAATAAACCCTAAGTTATCAGGGTCGCGCAGTAGAAGCTAGTGGGCCCAAATTCTAAGGTTTAATACACCTAGTGAATGAATGCATGATTATCTATGCCTTGAAGCCTCTAAGGCTAGAACCGAACCCGGTTAAGAGTTAAATAAACTCCGATGAGAATTCTTAGTGCATGCACTAACCAACGATATGGTTAAGACCCTTTGACCAGAATACATTGTATAATAGACCGCATGGAAGTTAGAACACTCCATGACAGCTTAACGCCTCAGACCTATGTCCAATGTTGACACATGGTAGATTACGTGGGTGTAATCCCTTTTTAAGGGGGGTAGATCGAGAACCGCGAAGTGTATGTTTTACGTAACAAGTGTGTAAACTACAATGCGCATAGCGCAAAAGAATTTGTTTTGGATGATTGGTACTTATGTTACATAAACATTTGTACTCACTCATTGTGGAAATTATGATTATTTGTGAGATTTTAAGTGGAAAGGAGTAGAGAAACTCCAGGGGAATGAGAACCCCGATGGTATATGTCTATTCGAGATTAGACATTGTATTTGATTTGGGATTAGACATGGTATGGATGAGTATATTTGGGAGAATTGTTGAGAATAAATCGGTATGAAACCGATGTTGAACCTAGTGGGAAGTGAGTCCCCTAGGTAACTTGATTTGATTGTATGTGTGTATAATTTGAGGATAGGAATTGATTGATTTTATTTGGGAATGAATGGAGGATAGAAAACCGAATGGAGTTATAACAGGTATTGAATTTCTTAAGTAAGTATTTGGAGATAATTGAGGATGATTGATGGACCGAGTTCCATCGTTTGGAGATGTTTTGCTTGGTTTTTATGACTAGAATGATTAAAAGATAGAAAATGGTAAATGATTGAATTACATGTTTGTTTGAAACGGAAGTGTGAAGTCGAACTTGATTTACTAGTGATCAAGGGAGATGGAACACAAATTGGGGCGAAGAGATGGTTCATCACCGATGCTGATCACATTGGGGTAGAACGATTCTTGAGGCTCCCTGTAAGTGGTCATAAGTAATCCTGCCAGGATAAATGCAATAAGCATGGATTGGGTTTAGTGTGGGATTGTACTGTTATGTATGCTTGTGTTGTACGGGCATGTACACACGGTAAATTGCTCTATGATAATTATTTGGTGTTGCACCGGTATGTGCATGGTTGACAATTGTTTTGCGTTGCACTGGTATGTGCACGGGGTAAATTGTTTTGTGACGTACTGATGTGTACGCACGTTGCATGGTACTGGGATGTATGTTGTGTGGTGCTGGTAGGTACCCACGGTTGTTAAATTGCTTGTTAACTGACTTGGTGTGTACCGGTATGTACACACTGGCTGGACTGACTTTGAGCCTGTAGGGTTATAGAGATAATGACCTCGGCACACGTTATGCCTAAATGACTAACGATATTAGACTCACCAACTTTATGGGCAAAGTTCTTTAAGGGGGGTAGATTGAAATGTCCCGAACTTAATTAGGGTGACTAAATTACTCTAGTACGATATTGAGGGCCTATTAGGGCCTAATGAATTTTGGTAAAAAGAATAAATCCAAAAGAAACAAGAAAAATGCTAAATTAGGCGTTAAGTGACCATAAGAGGAATGCGACATCGAAAAGAGTATTAAATGGGTTTGAAGGGCTAAATAAGGCCTAAATAATATATGGGAACAATTCCCGAAGAAAACGGATCCAAATAATGTATTAAGAATGCTAATAAAGCTTTAGCGCACGTTTTTCGAGAAAACCCGAAAACGTGACTTTAAGTGGTCAAATGAACCCGTAAAAATTATAGTTCATTAAATAACTGTAGATAAACATTAATGGGAGTATAATATCCATTAAAATTAAAGACACGAGAAAATTCCGGAAAACGGGCCCGGTTAGTGAATAGTGCTTAAACCGGGTAAAATAACGAGCGTTTTCTGTAAAAGACGAAAAACGCTCCAGCTTACATATATATATGGGCCAGTTTTAATTAGTGAGACAGCCCTCTCACACACTAAGCTAGTAAAGGAAGAAAGAAAAGAAAAAGAAAGAAAGGAAAAAGGTACAAAAAGTAGAACACTCTCTATCCTCCCTCATTTCTCTTTTCCCCTCTCTTTCCTCTCTTTTTTCTTCCCAGCCGTTCTCTTCTTCTTCCCCATGGCAGCCGATTTTCTTCCTCTCCTCCCATGGCTACTTCACCTTCTAGCTCATGCCCAAGCTTCATTAAAGCTCCAATTACAAAAATAATTACATATTCTTCTTCCTCTCATCACCCTCTATCATTCTCTCTTTTCAAAATTCAAAAAGGATGAACTTCATCCATATGGGTTTTCCCCATTGGAAGAGAAAATAGCATCAATGGGTAGCTTGGAGCCTTCTCTCTCTCCTAAGGTAAAAAGATTCATGAAAAACTCATTCTTTCTCCATCTTGTAGAGCTGGCCAATTTTTGATCTCTCTCACACCTTGTTTTCTTCTTGATTTTGAGCTTCAATTCAACCCTCCAATGGTGGTGGAATTTCCCTTTTGATTAAGGGTGAGAACCCCTCTTAAAAGCTCCAAAGGTAAAACCCTAACTTTGTGTTTTAAGCCCTTTAATTGAATTAGAATTTCCTAAGGGTTTAGATGATTAATTGAATGCATCTGTGAGTTTCTTGAATGTTGGGATGGAGTTTGGCAACTCCATCCCCACTTGACCGAATTTGAGAAGAGGAAGAGCAAGGGGAGAATTAATGGGAAAATTGTAAATTAAGGTAAGAATTCTACCTTAAACTTTGTTTTGATTGCTTTGGAAATTGGGATGGGTGAAATTAAATAATGAACCCAAACTATGTGAAATAAAGTAGTTGGTTGAAGTTGAGGGAAATTGTGGATTGTTGTTTGAATTAAGGGCTTAAGTGTCAAGCTTTTGAGCTATTGTGTTATATTGTGCTTTATGGAATTTGAATGAGGTTGGTGGATTCATTGTGTGCTGGTATGACCCTTGTATGGGTGTGGCTAGTTTAGGATTGGAAATGGTGAAAAAGATGAGTTTAGACATGTAAGGTTTATGGGGAGGTTATAACAAAATTTTGGTAGAAAAACTAGTGTTTTAAGGTGACTTAGTGAATTGGAGAACCTAGGTGTTTGTAGTGTTGTTTAGAGTTGAGTGATAGCCTTGAAATGGCATTTGGGGAACTAGAAAGAGAAGGGTAAAAATCTGTAGCAAAAAGGTATTGAAGTGCTTTGGAAAAGCTAGAAAAAGAGAGTGTTATAATAGTAGAAATGAAAGTTGGACTTGGGTTTTAGAATGGTATATATCTAGGAATGAATTGATATGGTCATGGAGTGATTTGGTAAGTTTGGTAGGAGGTAAGAACTAGCAAGAAGAAGCTAGAAATGCACTAGTGTGCAAAATAAGAAAATGGGAATGAAATTTTGTAGAAAATGAGCAGGAATTGGAGTAAGGGTGTAACCAAGGATTTGAAGTGGTTTAGTGCATATTTTAAGGTGTTTAATTATGTAGGAAACTTGTGGAAAGTATATGGAAAGTTTGAGGGTGGTTTAAGGGTTGATTAGGGGTTGAAAAATGACCTTAATAGCAGCTTTTAGCAGGGTCCGGGACCTAGGATATGTACCAAGTCCCGGACCGCATCAAAAAAACTTGCCGAGAGTGAATGCAGGAATTGGTCCGGGACTTAAGTCCAGGACCAAGTCCCGGACCAGGTGTAAAATTGTGCCGAAAGTTGATTTTTGTATTGGTCCGGGACCTAGGGTCCGGACCAGGTCCCGAACCACCCCCAGAATTCACCCGTGAGTACTTTTTAGGCTTTAAAACATGGGGGATTGATTGGTATTGGTTTTAGATGATGTTTAGGAGTTATTTGGTGGCCTTTATAGGTCCTAAGAAGTGTAAACAAGTTTGAGCAGTGATTGAGAAAGTTGTGAGTTTAAGTACATTAAGTAAACCGAAATAACGGGATAACGGGGAAGTACGGGAGTAGCAATTATGTACCTAGCGTAACACATTAATATTAATTGAACCATTTGACATGAAAATAGTGGTTCAAGAGTAAGACACGAGGAACGAGTGTGAGCCAAGGAACGTGAGAACACCCGGTGAAGTTAACCCCGGTGAAAGGTATGATTTCCTCATGCTCTGTATCCTAACTTGGTTACCCGATTTGTGTGCTTGTTTGATTGTGTGATCACCTAACAAGATAAATGCACAAATCGGATTGTGTGCACTTATTAGTGCTTGTATGGTATTGTTGTTTGTTGGATTGTATTCTTTCAACTAAAGTTTGTATAATTCATGAAATGTGAGTTGTGAATGAATTGCTTGAATGTTGATTGTGTATGGTAGTGCGACTCATAGTTGAGTCTTGATTGATTAGTGACTCGAAGAACGAGTCGTGTTGTGAAATAATGGAAACGAGGTAACACACGAAAACCATCGATCAATGGACAATGATAAATCAAACTTAAAAATTTACTCGAAATGAGAATAAGCGACACATGAGACTAGAGAACGTCCTTAATATGAATAGCTGACCTCCTATGCAAGGATGTGACTCAATGTTAGAAAACGAACATAGTTCCTAAGTAATGGAAGTGTAGAGGCGACCCTCGGTGAATACAACAAAATGGGAAAACCTCCTAGGTTGTAAGATATCATCGAGAGAGATGCGGCTGACTGATATCTATATATGTATTTATATATGAGTACCTATTGTTACTAACCCGAGAGTGGGGTTAGGGGGATTGTGAGTCACGCGTGCAAGGAAGAGGAAGCAACAGAGCGTATGTTTCCGAATCCGTGGTCGAACTCCCTTGTTACCGGGCCGTGTGCCACATAGTGGTGCCCTGCGGGGCCGCGTGCCACATAGTGGTGCCCGACTGGAGTAAGACTGGCAAAGCTTACCCGTCTAAAGAGGTAAGCTGGGTATTATGGGATAGGAAAGAGGGAACATGAGAGAATGTTTCTAATCCCGTATTGAGATTATAAAAGCCCGTGGTGAGACCTATATATGTCTCTGCCCGGAGGCCTTGAGGCTTAACCTAAAATTATTCAAGGGTAGAATACTTAAGAAAACTAGATCGGGACCGAGAGTGTCTAAACATATAGGGCGAGTAAACTACCCGGTTGGGATGGAAAGTTGGTGACTAATGAGAATGAAACTCACTTGAGATACGGTCTCTCAAGGTTTAAGAATAAGGTAACTGAACTTACCGAGCTGGATGTGATATCTGTGTGGATTCTACGCCTTGGTTGTATATCTTTGAATGTGTGCATGATTAATGCATAGTTATTGAGCATGATTGTTTGAGTTAAAATGAATCGCATGCCCTCGACCAAATAGTCGGCGTACCCTCGCTAGTACGCGGGGTATGCAGAAGTCATATGCAGCAATTTTGCTGAGCCCCTTGTGGCGCTGTTTTTATTTTCCAGGTACAAAGAAGCCGATCACTGTTCGAGAGTAGGACGGGGTTGTGATTAAGCATGGGTAGTTGTTAAATATTTGTATCGTTGTGTTATGGAAATGTAAGACCGAAAGGTCATCAGTAATGTTGGGAATTGTAGATACACAGTATAGTATTAAATGGAGATTTTATTGTTTATCATGGGATTGAAGGTTGTATTTGGTTTGAGAATTGATAAGGGAATGGAATGTATCATTTTGTATAGTGTACTCGGTAAAGACCCATCAGACCGATATTGTATTATGTTGTTTGTTTGGAAGTGGCATTGTTAGTCACGTGGGTGACTAACGGCATTGTTCACCCCCGGTTGTATTAGAATTTCCGCTGCTTGTGTATTGATAATGTAGACGGATTAGGAGTTTACTGTGTGATTACCGGTAGGGGTGTTACAGTTGAAAGTATTTGATTTCATGTTTTTACTTTCATTTCATTAGTTTTATTTGATTGGATTTTTTTTGTTTTGTTTTATGGAGAAACATGTACATGGAAGCTGGAAAATTTGCCCTACCTGGACATGGACTTTCGGACAAGGTGCAAGAGGAGAACATCGAAACTCGATTCTGTCCGGATATGTGTCCACACTTGGTAGTCCGGACATAGTGCAAACAGGTAAGGATAGATGCAGTAGTAGTGTCTGGACATGCATCTGGACATACTGGTTCGGATAAAGTGCAAACGGGAAACACTAGGAGGTGTCCGGATAGACCCGTATTTTGAGTAATTTCACGCTTTTCTCATATTTTTTAGCATTACATTAATTTCTAGTTTATTTATATTTTACATAGATTTCTTTTTCATAGTATAGTTTTAATTTTTCCTTTTTTCATCTTTCGAAGAGAAGTGATGGTACTGTCCCTGCTCCTAATACAGCACTTTGAGCATTTTTCTGGTATCTTGTTAATATATGCAGGTTGCTTAATTTTTTTAGATGTTACTCCCATCTCTACAAGGCTGGACACTTGAGGAACGTCTCCACCCCTCCGTTGGACTCAAATGTGAGGATGGTTTCCCTTCCTTAATCATATGATATCAAGAGAATTTCAGTTTCCCTAAATTATTTATTTGTGTTCAGCCTATAATGCTTATTGAATTTGTTAGTGTGTAGAGAGCTTAATTAAACACTCAATGATCCAGAATTTTTTTGAAAGGTCTTTGTTTTCTTTTATTTTGTGAATAATGAGGACATTGCTACTCTTAAGTGAGAAAATTATACATTTTCTTTAGAATATGCCGATAGTACTTAATGCCACACTACTTTTTGTCTGTTCTCTTACTTTGATGAATACACATCTTTGAGTACCAGTAAATTTTGAATTGTGGGTGATAATTGTTTAGGAAGTATAGAAATTGAGCTTGATGAAACCCTCAAAAATATGTTTGCTTAAAGTTGTATTACGAACTTATTTTCTCAAATTAATTATGTTTTCACTGAAATATGGTGGTTAGATGATTGTGGAAGCTGAATTATTTAGCTTAGGACCTTGGGAATGTTACTGAAGTTTGAAATGAAAGATAAGACAAGGTACTCCTCTGCAGGCCTCTTTCATTCGGTTATTAAGTCTTGGGGTGCTTCATCAACCATCCACCTAAGATCTTGTGATTCTACAAGGGCGAACAGAAAAGTCAGGGTGTGCAAACATGAGAAATTATTTGAACAAAGGAAATTTCTTAAATTCTTAATGTTCATTGCAACTTCTTGTTTTGAGCATGAGTATGTGATGTTGAAAAGTATTACGGAATAGAGCATTATTTCACACCCCTTTGTCATTCAAAGGTTAAAGGAATGAAATTGGTGAAAGGTCCCAAGTCTGTGTTTAGTTTCTGCAGTCTAGCTTTACATTTCATTTTTAAAAACATTTCTTTTTCATTGCCGTGAAAACTTACAGCTAAGAGCAGTGTGATTTTTATTCATTGTCATTTGCTTAATTTCCTTATGCACTTGTTTGATCCCAGAGTGTAATAGTCTGACATTATTCATAATATCATTTTATATATTTTAATTCAAAAAAATTATTAAATATATTTTTAAAAAGTAAGTAGCCAAATTAACTTTCTCTTATATATGGGTTGAAATTAAAAAAATAAATTCCATATATATAACAAAGAAATCTCTAAAGAATAATAAAAAATATAATATATTAGATAAACCACAGTCTTGATTAAAAATAGACAAAAGTAATAATAAAATGGTTGTTAAATTTTTTTTTATATATATATATATATTTTTTATAATACTATTGTACATTACAAAAATACTTTGAGTAAAAGTATTATAAAAAATTTGAGTTATCATTCCCTTATTTGTTTTTCTTATTTTTAATTTAGTTTTTTAGCTTTTAAATGATATATACATATTATTTTTTTATTTTTCAAAAAATTTAATTAATTGTGTGGTTTTTTTTATTTTATAAATTTTTATCAAACAAAATGATAAACTTAAATTTTTATTATTTTTTACTGTTCTTAATATATATTTTATTTATTTTTGTGGTATTTTATGAATTAATAATATTTATGTGGTATCCTGTGAACTATGTTTATTAATAAATAGGGGTATTTTGGTCTTAAAATATTTTGGGTTTGTAATTTGTGATATCTGGTGAATTAAATATTTTTTTGTGATATCTGAAAAACTTTTTTAAAAACAGTGATTTTTTGTGAAACTTTTTAGTGGTATGTTGTGACTTTTCCCTTTTCTTTACAATAAGTTCTGTCATGATTTCCCTGATTAAAACATCGATTGGGCATGGTCATATAGACAATTTATGGACCTCTTTGGTTTCTAGGTATGCGTGACTTAACCACACGGGTTTTGCATTGTGAATATTGATTTCTCACACAATCAAAAGTTTATATTGATATTGTTGTTAACCTTTTTTTATATAACTAAGAGGAGGTTTATACATCACTAATATAATGATTTTTAATATCTAAATGATATGGAGTTATATTTCGAGGCTACTATCTCCGAATCCTCCATCTATTAGGATTTATGTGATGTAAACAAAAGTTAATGTACTTATAGAAAATAAAGTAATGATGTTGAAAAAATAAGAGGGTTACTACGGTGTAGTTTTCAATTTTCTTAATCGGAAAATGATTTTTTTTGCCTTTACTTTGAAATATTTTTAAAATAACAATATATACCCAAAACTTTTCATACATTACAAGGGGCTTATTCAAAGGTAAATTTTTTAATGTATTTGCAGTACGTTTAAGTTAAATTCGCGTACAAAAACTAGGATAAAAATAGAAAAAACAATCAAAACACGATAAAACAGGACAATTTATTTCCTGGAAGCTGGCATCGCCGCCCAGTTGAATCGGCGGTGACCCCTACTTCTCGGGGGATTATGTCGCTCATTTTTTGATGTTTTATAACTAATTTTTTCCTATTTTGTTCTTTTATGATTCTAAATCTATTAAAAAACTGTAAACTGAGACGGTTTACAAAACATCCATTGTCACACAAAGTGGCAACATAACATATTCAAGTGACCCAAAACTGTTCACATATTACAAGGGGCTCATTAGAAGGTAATTTTTTATGTATTTGCGGTACTTTTAAGTTAACTTCATGTATAAAAATTAGGGGAAAAAATAAAGTCAAATATGCAATAAAACGGGACAATTTCTTCCCTGGAAGCAGGTGTAGCCGCTCACTAAACTGGGTGGCCGTGGACACCCACTCAACTGAGTAGGCGTCGACGACCGCCTAGTTGAGTGGGCGGTGACGCTGCTTCCAGGGGATTCTGTCACTCATTTTTTGACGTTTTATGACTGATTTTTTGACATAACAGATTCAATGCATACTTGAATCTGTTATCTTGTCACTTCGTGTGACTAATTGAAATGGTGTCACTATCTTGTCACTTCGTGTGACTAGTTGAAATGGTGTCACTATTAACAATATATTTGTCCATTTTGTTATTATCTAAATTTACCTTAAAAGTACTGTAAATTCATAAAATTATACTATTGAATGAGTCCCTTGTACGTCCTTGTCAACGTTAATATCATCCAGGTGGTGCTAGGTGTATTTTTATATATCACAAGTTTTGGGTGAATATTATAACTTTTGAAAGTATTAGTGTGTTTTTAGCACTATTTGTAATATATATCACAAGTTTTGGGTGAATATTATAATTTTTAAAAGTATTAGTGTTTTGGGTACTATTTGTAATATATCACAATTGTTGGGTGAATGTTACTCCCTCCTGTTCTAATTATAAGTCGTTCTAGACTTTTTCACAACTTTTAAGAAAGAGTTTAAAAAGACTAGTATACCCTTACTTTTTGTATTGGGAGAATAAAAAAGTAAGTATACTTTATTGGTAAGATAAAAAGTAGAGTGTAATGATAATAATAATTAGAAAAGTAGAAAGGGTAAAAGTAGAAAGATAGATACAAAAAGTCTAAAACGACTTATAATTTGAACATAATTCTAAAGCCTAAAACGACTTATATTTAGAACAGGAGGGAGTATAATTTTTTAAAATATTTATAGAATTTTTTTAAAGTAAGGATAATATCTTAAAGTTTTTTTTAAAATTCTAACTGCACGAAATGAAAACCCGACTGAACGTACGAGAGAACAATTGGCCTAATAAGATCAGTCTAAACCTAAACATCTATCCATCCTAAATCCAACATAACTTGTTACTTTGATATATTATATACACTCTTCGTCCCTATTTATTGTTTTATTTCCTATGTTTGACTTCAATATTTAATATGTAATGTAATACTTACTCTTATTTTCAATTTTTGGTTTTTTAGCTCTAGGCATAGAAGGGAAAAGTTGGACTATTATGCTCTCACTTTTTTACCTTGGGAATTAAAGTAATTCAAAAAGTATAGTGGTGAAAGAAAAGATAAGGGGTAAAATTGGTAAGTAGATGACAAAAAATGTTTGAACATCTTATATTTTGAAAATAGTGAAAAGATAAAAAAAATCATCTATCGAGAATAGAAGTATAATTTTACAAATTTAAGTTTTGTAATGAAATTTTATGTCAAAAACTATAGTAGTATATTGTAAAATTTAGTTTTATAAAAATTATTTAGGGAAAATTGCATCCCCACCCCGACGTTTGGGTGAAGTATATACCCCACTCATGAGGTTTCAAAAATTACTTTGCCCCCCATGTGGTTTCCTCTGTTTTACATCCGACAACTTTTCTAATATTTGATCAATTTAAAAGATGCTTAAATGTTGTCCAAAATTGATAAAACTTTACGTGGATGATGCTAAGGTGTTAAATTTTTGTCCAATGTCAAATCCAAAGTTTTTAAAGCTCATATGTGATCTGTGGGACCCAATGAAAACACGTTGACATGTCACATGTTTCATTGGGTCCCACAGATCACATATGAGCTTAAAAACATTGGATTTCACGCTAGACCAAAATATAACACTTTAGCATCGTTCATGTAAAGTTTCATCAATTTTGGACAACATTTAAGCATCTTTTAAGTTGATCAAATATTAGAAAAGTTGCTGAATGTAAAATAGAGGAAACCACATGGGTGGGCAAAGTAATTTTTGAAACCTCGTGGATGGGGTGTGTAATTTCACCAAATGTCATGGTGGGGATGTATTTTTCCCAATTATTTATATATAATTTCAAAATGAAAAAAATGTGTAAATAAACATGCACAACAATTAAAGTGGGAGAAAGGTAATTCATTTACAAAATTTCCTTTTAAGTAAATACAGTTCAAATAGGCTCTTATTCCATGTGACAATTGTGTGTATTCTTGAAATTCTTCAGCCACCGCAGCTATGTCGATTAAACCTTTTAACATTTATTTTCAAAGGAAAACATCCTTCACTTTTGTTAACCTACCATTGACAAACATGTTGGCAGCTTGGAGTAATGTGAAAGAGGAATGATGGCTTTAAATTAAACTTTGGACTTGATAACTTTCGGACACACGGTTGAATAAAAAAGTTAAAGTGGGAATCATAGAACTATTATATATCAATCATATACGAATTAAACAGTTTTTCCCCAATCTCTCGTTTTCTCATTAAACCCTTACGTGTCATTTCAGATTATTTCATATTATTTCAGATTTTTTTAAGGTCTACCATTAATCCAATTCGACTATCATAGAATCGGTTGTATGATATTTATGTACATCCCCAAACATTCTTCACAATTAATTTGAACAATCATTATATAAAGTTGAACAACTTTCACAATAATAAATGAAATTTTTATATTAATATGAAATATCAATAAAAAACTTGAACAACGTTTAAATTTAAAATGAATCGTACAGGTTGTACGATGTTCACCGTACGGTTGTAAAATAGAATTTGCCCCCATTAATCAATCCTCTTTGATTATTTCAGATTTTTTTTAATTCGTTATATATACTCCCTCCGTCTCATTCACTTTGTCCCTTTTACTATTTGAGCTTGTCCGTTTGACTTCAATATTTAACATGTAAGATAATATATTTTTATAAAATTTTTTTTATAATAGAATCTTTATGTGAAAAATTATATATTGTAAAAATTATTTTTTAAAAATTATTTTATCTTATATATTTAATATTGAAGTGGAAAAGCGTGCCAAAAAGCAAATGAGACACTTATGACGGGACGGAGGTAGTACTAGTGTAGCATTGAACTCTTTTACTCAAATTAGTTAACCACCTGCCGCGGGAACGACTTGGAGAATTCCGATTGAAGGACCAGAGACCGAAATACGTAGATAAAAAAAAAAAAAAAAGTACTATTGATCGTCCTATTTGTTTTATGACACGTTTTTTCATTTCAATATTAAGCATATAAGATAAAATAATTTTAGAAAACTAAATTTTGTAACATATAGTTTATCATGTAAGGAATCATATGTAAAACTTAAATTTTCAAAATTAATTTATCTTATATGTTAAAAATTGAAGTCAAACGACATATCCAAATAGTAAACAGGACCGTCAATTCAAGATGGAGATATATTTAAAAAAGGGAAAATTCACAAGATACCATTCAAAAGTTTCTTAATTCACAAAAGACCACAGTTTTTAAAAAAGTTTTCCAGATACCACAAAAAATAAATTTAATTCACCAGATACCATAAATTATGAAGCCAAAATATTTTAAGACCAAAATACTCCTACTTGTTAATAAACTTAATTCACAAGATACCACATAAATATTATTAATTCACAAAATACCACAAAATTTAATTAAATATATATTAAGAACAGTAAAAAATAATAAAAATTTAAGTTTATCATTTTATGTGATAAAACTTTATAAAATAAAAAACTGCACAATTAATTAATTTTTTGAAAAACATAAAAGAATATGTATATCTCATTTAAAAACTAAATAACAAATAAAAAACAAATTAAGGGAATGATAACTCAAATTTTTTATAATACTTTTACTCAAAGTATTTATAGTAATGTAAAATAGTATTATAAAAATTAAATATATATAAAGTAAATTACAAAAAATTAAACAACCATTATATTACTCTATTTTAATCAAGTTTGTGGCTTCTCTAATATATTATACTTTTTATAATTCTTTAGAGATTCTTTTGTTTATATATGGTATTTATATTTTTTTGAACTTAAACCCTATATAAGAGAAATTTAATTTTGTTACTTACTTTTTAAAAATATATTTAATTATTTTTTTTTGAATTAAAATATAAAATGATATTATAAAAAATGAGGCTATTATACTCATAACTATTGTTTTATTTTTTGTCCAATTATTTAGCTTGTATATAGTGTGTAATATTTTTTTATAATATCACTTTATATATATGTTTAACCCATATATATATATATATATATATATATATATATATATATATAAGTTACTTATGCAACTTACTTTTTAAAAATATATTTTGTAATTTGTGTTGTATTTTTGAATTAAACATATATATATATATTTATATATATATATATATATATTAAGTGATATTATAAAAAAATAATATATACTATATACAAGCTAAATAATTTGACAAATAAAACAATAGTTATGAGTATAATAGTCTAACATTTTTTATAATATCATTTTATATACTTTAATTCAAAAAATAAATTATTAAACATATTTTTAAAAAGTAAGTAGCAAATTAACTTTCTCTTATATATGGGTTGAAATTGAAAAAATATAAATACCATATATAACAAAAGAATCTCTAAAGAATTAAAAAGTATAATATATTAGAGAAGCCATTAAAAATAGACAAAAGCAGTAATATAATGGTTGTTTAATTTTTGTCATTTACTTTATATATATATATATATATATATATATATATATATATATATATATATAATTTTTATAATACTATTTTACATTACTAAAAATACTTTGAGTAAAATTATTAATTTGAGTTATCATTCCCTTAATTTGTTTTTAAATTTTAATTTAGATTTTTAGCTTTTAAATGATATATACATACTCCCTCCGTCCCATAGCAGCTGTCCGTTTTCATTTCTTTCCTTGTCCCAAAATATTGTCCAATTTCTATGTAAAACTACACTAATGCCCCTATTTTCATACGAGAATTAAATGTATACGTTTTCCTTTATCGTTGTTTGTAGTTGTACAGGGACGTCCAGAGAGGGTAAATTGGGAAGACAGATGTATTAACTTTTTTTCCTTAATTTGCGTGCAAAGATGACAGAGGACATCTGTGCTGGGACGGAGGGAGTATTATTTTTTTATATTTTTCAAAAAAATTAATTAATTGTGTAATTTTTTTATTTTATAAAATTTATCAAATAAAATTATAAACTTAAATTTTTTATTTTTTTATTGTTCTTATATATATTTTATTAATTTTTGTGGTATTTTGTGAATTAATAATATTTATGTGGTATTCTGTGAACTATGTTTATTAACAAGTATGGGTATTTTGGTCTTAAAATGTTTTAGGTTCGTAATTTGTGGTATCTTGTGAATTAAATTTATTTTTTGTGGTATCTAGAAAACTTTTTTAAAAACTATGGTCTTTTGTGAATTAACAAACTTTTTAGTGGTATGTTGTGAATGTTCTCTTTAAAAAAAACCACAAATGGGAAAACGAACAAAGCAAAAGGAAACGAGACTGAAAAAGTCTTTTCTTCTTTTTTTTTTCTTTTTTCTTTGTTAAAAAAGTCTTCCTTTCTCCAGTCCATCCTTAACTGTGCAGTGCTTTCACCTTGTCTCTCTATCCTTCCCTCGCCATTTCCGTGAGTTCTCCGCACTGCGCCATAACTGCTCTTACCGCTCACCGCCCCCACTTCTCATGAGTTCAACCCCCCTCCTCCTCCGCCCGCACCTCCCGCTCTCTTTCCTCTTGTCCACCCTCACCTCTGACCAGCACAAACTCAACGACTATGCGGTCTCCTTCCCCACAGTCTTTACGCCGTAACGGAGATGCCGCCGCGACTCCTTCCGCGTCACCGCAGACTCGCAACCCGTTCTATCCGGCAACGGCGACTCCCAGCCCGCTCCACCACCACCATCATCACCACTTCCACTCCACCGTTGCCGTACAGAAACTCCGGCGGTTCAACTCGCTTATTCTAGTCTTCCGTGTGGTCACCTTCATCTTCTCCCTCTCTTCCGCCATCTTCATGGCTACTAACTACCGCGGATCCGATTCTGTCCACTGGTACGACTTCGACGCTTTCAGGTAAACAACTAATTACTCCCTCCGTCCGTCCATTGTGTTTGTCCCCTTTACTATTTGAACTTGTCGTTTGACTTCAATATTTAACAGGTCAGATAACATATTTTTATAAAAATATTTTTATAATGGAATCCTTATGTGAAAAACTATATATTATAAAAATTATTTTTTAAAAATTATTTTATCTTATATATTTAATATTGAGGTGGAAAAGCGTGCCAAAAAGCAAATGGGACACTTATGACGGGACGGAGGTAGTAATATTCTGGTTCTAATTTCTTGAGTTGCTTGCTTGCACTTCCAGTATCGTCTCCCTGAGGGTTTGAAATTCTTCAATTGTATGACACCGGGAGGGAAGCTTGATAAATGAACCTGAGTTTGTGGAACTGGTACTTTGTTTTTAGTTGATTGAATTGTAATGTGGAACAGATTTGTGCTTGCTGCGGGTGGGATAGTGGCGTTGTATTCTCTATTCGAAATGGTGGCTTCCGTCTGGGAAATCACTAGAGGAATCACTATCTTCCCTGAAATCCTCCAAGTATGGTTCGATTTCAGCCACGATCAGGCAATTTTCTCTATCCTCTTCTCTCCAATCATGACAATTCTCACCGCCAATACCAAAACAACAAATATCAAACCACACACCAATTTGACCAAGCTAATGATTTCAAAATTCAAATTTCTTCGTGGTATCCTTTCCTTTCTAATTAATGTCACCTACATTTTTTCTCCTATAAGTACGTGAACTCGAGTGAACAACGGTGTATCTTCCTTCATTACTCCTCTTCAGGTGTTTGCCTACATGCTGATATCTGCGGAATCAGCGGGGACGGCGCTGGCGAAGACGTTAAAGAAGACGGACACTTGTTCAGGAACAAGCGCGTTCTGCTTGCAGTCGGACATATCGTTGGCGCTAGGATTCATCGGATTCCTATTCTTAGGGTTTTCGTCTCTGCTCTCGGGATTTAGGCTCGCGTCCTTCATCATCAATGGCTCTCGCTTCCATCTCTAGAGAGATTCCCTACTAGGGAACCAGTAAGTGTAAACTGTAGTAGTAAATTGATTTTTTTGCTGTGTGGTCATGAAATGAATGGGCATCTTTCTTATGTGCTTGGGTGGTGGAAGAAGCACATCTTGGAAGATGAAGTGGGCTTCTATTCACTTTATTTATTCTCAATGGCTTTCTTTGCGGGAGTGTTTCCTTTTAGACCTTTGTGAAATAGCTTCGGACGAGACATTCTATATGCAAAATCTAAGTACTATCAATTCGTGCAGTATAGGTGAATTCTTTGGAGATATGTGTCATGTTGTGTGATACAAATATTTGATTTGGAGAAAACTCATAAAATATCATACTTTTGGGTCATGATCATTCTCAATCAAGATCCGACGATGATGATTAAACTAATAGATAAGACCTTTCTTGGGTAGATAACTTTAATACGGTTTTTTTTTTTAACTCCACCATTCATATTCATTTGATCATGGCTGATGAAAGTCAAGCAAGTCTGTACATAAGTACCGACAAAGATGAAAACTAAGACCATTGAAAAATACTAATACTTCTAAACATATAGCAATCAAATGTAAAATTAATTTACTCCCCTCGCTGTGGCATGTCATTGACAGCAAGTCTCCGCTGACATTGACATTGTTGCAATTCCCTTCCTTCAGCAGATTGATCCGATCCATCAGCTCCTAGTGAGGTGCTAAAGCAATATCATCTCCATCATCAACATCCACACCGCCCCTCTATCCTCTTTGATTAATTTCTTGGTGAAATCAGGGCTCACCTTCACACTTCCCATCACGTTTACCCCATTATCATGCAAATATCAACTTGATGTCCAACGTCATCTTCATCATCATCCACTGATGCTGCAGACGGTGCCCATCAAGCAGGACAGAGCAAATGGCAGAGAATTAAGAAATTTTTTGGAACGGTGTATGCAGAGGAGTCCCATCCATTTTACCAAAAGTTAGCGCAATTAAGCATTTAAATTCAGCTCGTTGTTATTGGTATTACTGTACAAAAGAACTCCACCCCCTTATATAATTTCCTTACCATTTTTGTCAGTTACAAGTTACAACCCAGTGGCGGACCTAGAAGCTAAATATCATGGGGTCCAAAATTTTTTGACAGTAACATATATTAAATATAAATGTGTGGTCATAAATTTATTAAGCATTA
Source organism: Limonium bicolor (assembly GCA_023374045.1). Classification (NCBI taxonomy): domain Eukaryota; kingdom Viridiplantae; phylum Streptophyta; class Magnoliopsida; order Caryophyllales; family Plumbaginaceae; genus Limonium; species Limonium bicolor. The sequence goes on along the minus strand of CM041782.1, from coordinate 104,874,534 downwards.
CAATCTTACATATAGGAAAATGTTTCTATTACTAAATTATTATCAAGTTTCAGTATTTTACTCAATTTTATGTTATTAAAACTATACTTTAAAAAAATAATTTTTTTTATTTTCAGAAAAGCTATGGGGTCCGGAACCCCCCTCAGTCCGCCCCTGTTACAACCATAAGCTGGAAACCACATGCTGCATCGATTCTAATTTTCGCCCACCGAATGGCTATTCCCTGTGTCTGCGGACCCAATTTCATCTTCCCCCTACATTTCCACCAAACGAACCTCCCTTATCCTCTGTGTCACACCCACCATAGCGGATGATATGTTATGTTGCAACAAGACCACCATTCTAACCCTCTAAAGCCTCCGTCAATATACCGTGTCGTGTAACTTGACGAGTGTGAAATATGAATGGTTTTAGTGGTCTTTAATGCTTAATTTTTATACGCACATCGATAATATTCCACACTTATCTTACGTTTTCCTTTGGTTTGTTGTTTGTTAAGGCTTGATACCTTTTCTATGTTAAATACAGAGAAAAGCCGAGGAAACAGTAGATTAACTCACGAGGGAGATGATGCAACAAACGGGGTCGAATTGGAGTCAGGACGATGAATTTAGAGGATTTTGAAGGTGTGTCCGAGCTTGTGTCCGAACATCCAAGCTCGGACGCAAGTCGAGAATTCGAGTGGTGTGCCTGATGAAGTGTCCAAACTTCAGTCCTAACTTCGAAGTTCGGACATGGTTCGAGAATCACAATGGGGAAAAGTCGAAAGTCTGACTTACGCTGCATGTCCGAACTTGTGTCCGAACATCCAAGTTCGGACACAAGTCGAGACTTTTGGAACTGGAGCGCTCAAAACAATGTGTCCGAACATTGAAGATCGGACCAATGTTCGGACGCGACTAAATTCTCAACAGAAGTTCGGCGTTTTGAGGGAGATAGTAGAAAAAGAAACATGTAGAGCACTTGCTTATGTCAAATATAACAAAGACAAGTGACGCTGCAGAAAGTAGAACCAAACCAACCAAGGGAATCAAAAGACAAAACTCTTTACTATAGGACAAAACCTAAAAGATGAGATAAAAGAAGAAGATAGAAAGGAAAAAAAAGAATAAACTGAAATGGAACTAGAGGCAGAGAAAACCAGGAGAAAAGAAGCACATGGCGAAGACGGAGAGGCACAAAAACGGTTGGGCAAAGCTTCTACCGAAGGGAGAGTTGAAGCTCCCACCGAAGGGAGAGTTCCCTACATACTATCTTAATGTATTCCACTTTCTTGTTTATAGATCTTGTTACTTCTTCTTTTTAACTTTAATACGGTTGATCGATTTTTTTTATAACAATCACCAATATCCATGGGCGTAAGTGCACGTTGCCCAAGTTTATACAAATTAGATAAACTCCGAACAATCACATGGAACATGGGTTAGAGATTGAAAAGGACTATAACATGATAACTTTGTGGAGTTTATTTACTGATGTGGATCTATTTTGTGATGTTTAATGCCTTGTTTGACATAGACTTGGGATGATCAATGAAGGTGTTGACATATTTCGCTCACCCAAGTAAGATGATAACAAAAAAGGATTAACTTTTGTAAAAAACACACAAAACTATCACCTTATGATATCTAAATAGCCTGTATTCTTGATGGACGGCCTCTATGGTGTGTCAATGGCGGTATGGAAGAGGCCCTGAACAGTACCTATTCACAACATCAGCGACCCCTTGAGTGGTTTCGCCACTTTAGCTTCTTGCCTTCTCCTTGGAAATCGACGACACCTTTCATGATTACAAACAGGGTTCCACTCATGCATGCAAGCTA